>LPNX010140083.1:0-69230 GCA_001517045.1 Pseudotsuga menziesii | reverse complement strand
AAGGCACATAGGAAAGCAAGACTAGGTGAGGTGAATCAGCTTTGTTGCCTCTTCCTCCTCCACTCTTTTCTCCATGAAAAAGCATGTATGAGCTGCCATTCCACCACTCATTAGCTTTCCCATGCGCCCTTACCAATTCGTGAGCCTCATGACAGATTTGGGATCAGCTTTTTACACCTATGGGGGATTTGCCTATTTTGGGTAAGCCTACTTTATGCTAGATTTGGATGCTTCCTCATGCATTTGATTTCTTCATGTATTCTATTTATTCAGTAGCCTACGATATTACAGGGTTGGCTATTGTACACTGAGTTAATATAATTTTGTGTTACAGCTCCATTTTCAGTCTCTATTGTTGACAATTTGCATGATCAATTGTAATTTGTTGTGAGTGAAATTAATCTATTGCTGGTCAGAATTTATACAGTTTACACATGGGCCAAATGAGGCAATGGCCTGACCTATAGGGGTGTCCCAAAATGGAGCATTTGGACCGAAATTCGAGCGAGCAGTATCATCAACACGTCCTTCCATGGGAGAATGGAACGAGGAATCTCCCCGAGAAGGCTGTTGGACCAAAGGAGACGAGTGTGAAGAATATGGTACTCCACTTTCCACAACCACATTATCTCCCACTTGGGAGGTGGTGGCAGCTCCTTGGTCGATAGCTTCCATAGGATTTTCTCTTGAACCAGGAATAAAATCAGGTGGGAAGCCCCGTACTCTTCTAGACTGTCTTAATTCAGCCAGCTTGTACAATTCCTAACTAACCTAGGGTCTAAAAATATAGAAAACATACCAAAAACAAATTTCCCTACACAAGTTATAGGTCAAAACAAGCACACTTAAAATGATAGGAGGAGTTCAAAAGTCAGGTCTCTCACTAGGATTGTCAATAAGGTGGCACTCGTGATATACCTCGAGGGTATGTGCATAGTAATCTCCCCGAATGTTGTTTTTAGTGTATGGCTCCAAACAAGATGACCAAAGGGATTTTCTCAGATAGATAAGGTACCCTAGTGGGGTCTCCTGATATACTCAAGGTACGTGGGAGCTCGAATCGGTAGTAGTGTTGTCTAATGCATGACCGTACACAAGGGGCCTTTCGATATACAATCAAGTATGTGAAGTACCTTTCTATATACCTCAAGGGTACATGAAAGGCCGTTCAATATACCGATGGTGCATGGAAGAATCGTGCAAGTCCCAGAATGTAATGCTGACAAATAACTACAGCTCCAACACTTAACAACGCCCGAACACGTCTCTAACCTATCACTCAAGTTACTATGTAAATTTTAACCTATAGCTACTGTTAATTTTAACTTGTACAATTAGGTGAATGCATGATGTTGTGACAGAAAAGTAAAACCATGCAGTATGCTGGTGCAAAATGTTCACTTTACCATTCAGTATGCCTACTTACGAGAGGGAAAGAGAGTGTTTTCCTTTTGTTTCAAAAACCAAAAATACTTCCACACAACAGTCATGAACATCAAATCAAAGACAAGAAATCACTTTACCAAACCGATTTCTCTTTTCCGAAAGCAAAAGAAGGGGAAGAATCTCTTTTCCTAAAAGAAAAACAAGAAGCACACCTATATGCAAATGCACTCTATTTTTTCAATTTTCTCAAAACATAAGCAAATCTAACTTAAAACTACCATTTTTTTTATTTTGATCGAGATAGTTCTAAATGCATGAGAGAAGAAATATCATAAAGGTCTTGAAAGCTTGTAAATCCAATCAAAAAACCAATGTCCAATGCTCAATGATGATATCCTAGTCTTAGTCAAAAATTTTGTTTTTTAAAGGAAGGAAAAATAAGTTTACTACTGAAATAAGAAATGAAACCTAGAAGCTAATCTAGTGTTCTTCTTTTAGTCTATGTAGCAGAAATGAAAAGAGATTTTAATAACACCCTAAGATTTTCAGAAAACAAGAAATCCTTTCATAAACACAACCAACAAGCATAGAAGTAGATGAATAATCAAAAGACATAATTGAACTTTTGAAATTCCATTCAAATCAATCTTAAACCATAAAATCTCAAACCACAAGCATCAAATTCAGTAACACAAGTCTGATAAGCAGAAATGGAAGCAACAAAATCCAAATTTTTGTGAAGAAAAATAAGGACAAAAGGATTTGGAATGATGCCTACCTGGCACCGTGCTTCTTAGGAGTTGACAGAGCATTTCCAAGACAGCACCGCTTCTTGCCAACAGGTTATAGACGGTGGCACCACATACTGCCCACTTTGTTCAGGCGGTGGCACTGCTTCTCATACACAGTATAGGCGTGGTTCCATGTAGATAACCAAAACACAAGAAGAACAGTGGATCAAGTCAGAAAAAGACTAGATCGGGGCAAATACTGTTGAATTGAGTATGGAAATAGAGCATAAAAGACCGAAATGACTCAGATCTAAACAGATCTGGAGGTTTCAAACCCAAATGGAGTAATTCATAAAGTAGATCTAACTAAAGAGAGTTGAAAAAGGAGCCTAGATTCGGACAAGAGTGGTAGACTGAGGAAGATCAGAACAACTGATACACAACTAAATCCTCAGCGGAGTCACCAGATTTGTTAGCTGGAATATTTCACCTCCTGCAGACAGCAAGGTGTTCCACTGGTCTGAATGGTTCAGATCCAGAACAAATAGAGGACAAAGGTTGAAGACTCTCCCTAGATGTCGTAGATACCTAGAATGCAATGCTTTGATAGTCACCCTGTGTACCTATAATCAGCTCAACACGAAATAGATCAAAGCAACCAGAATATAATCTACTAATCTATGTTAGTGACTAAGGAATCCAACAACATACATGTGAAATCAAACATCAACAATATATGTGGGACAAAAATCAACTTGCATTAAAGAAATATGAAGAAGTTTACAACCAAGCCTTAGTGTTGACATGCATCTCCATGAAACTAAGCATTCTCATCCCCATAAGCTTCGACTCTAGCTCTCTCTATGCTCTCCAATGGTATGGACCAAGTGATCAATCCAACAGCATAATAATACCTTAAGAGTTCTCCCTCTCAACCATGGCCATAAGCTTTTATTTATAAGGCTAGATGGATAGGGATGGTTGAGAGATAAGTGGGTGAGGTGGCCTCTAAGATCCTAGGATGAGGGATCTCAAGCTTCAACTAACCCACAACAGTAGGGATAAGGGAGGACACAAGGCTTATCATATAGAAGCCTTGAGAAACTTCTCTTTTTCCCTTTTTACCCAGGGTACAACGTTTCTCCTTCAATAACAGAGCAATTCTGGTAATAACCGCGTATGGACCAAGGGCCATAAGTGGTGGCACCTCTTATGGAAAACAGGGGATGGGCGGTGCGAACAAGGGTACCACTTATGGATAAAGGGTCAAGCGCTGGGAATTTGTATGAAAAGATTAACAAATGATATGAGTTTCCACTCCAAAAGCTGGGATTCAGGGCAAGTAGGTATGTCAAATGTCTTATCATATGATGGTGATAGGATTTCTGTATAACAGGATGCGAGTAATGCCTATGCGATTTGGACTGTGAACTTGATAAGATTAGAACTGTCGAATTTATAATAATACAGAGGTTTGATATTAGACCACATGGATGGTCACAATGCCTTCTCTGTTTGGTTAATTATGATTTTGTTTATTTAATGGAATGTTAGGATATTTAATTTATACTTGTTGAGACAAACCTTGAAGGTCTTTAATGATTTTCTATCTTAGATTTAGTTTTCTTCTGTTCTTAGTTGATTCATCTTAGATTATTTAATTTTGTACTTCATTTTATAAGTAATATAATTAATAGATTAATTATAAAACTATTTGAATATTTTTACATATATTTCTATATTATACATAGTTACTTGTACCTCTGAACTAGTTTTCTTTTAATGATAGCTAAGTTAAGCCTCTGCTGATAAATGAAATATGTCAATAGAGTGATAAAGCCTAAATATAAATATATATATTTAACCATAAAAAAACCTAGTTACAGTAAACATAATTCAAGTATTGGAATAATACATAAAACAACTTAAAGATATAGAGCCTGGTAATATGCAGTATATAATAAAATTTACAACCTAAACTTAGTATTAACGAAAATACAGACCCAAGCAGATTATTAACCAGAAATCAAACAAATGGGATTAGGAAATGTATTGAAATCACTTACCTATCTTAAACATGAGTTAATCTAGGAAAATGGAATAGGAATTCAAGGGTTTCATACCTGAACTTGAAGCTCTATTAATGGCTGAACCTGCACACTCAAATAACCAGCATTAACAATTCAATGTAGATCTGAACTCTGTTTGATGACCAAATCACTTGGGAACTACCACGTTCCACCCAACCATGACCCAGAACCTATCCTGGTCTAAATCTGGATCCCCCTGAGCCAGAATCCAACATGCAAGTAGCTTATAGATCCTAAGGTAGGGTTTCATAACTATTGTATTAGATCTGGATCAATTCTCCTTTTTCCTTCTAGGAAATGTTTCTTCAAGAATTTTCTTGAGAACAAAAAGGAAGAAAAATTACTCCTCTAATGATAGATTAAAACCCCAAGACTTTCCTTGGATTTATTCTTTATAGACAGACTTTTCAATCAAAGGGACAGTTAAATCAAGAAACCTTGGTTTCTTGATTTAACCCTTTTCAATTACTTTGGGTAATTTATTAATATTTCAACTTAGAAAATTTCTACTAGTTCCTAGTTGGACTTTCATAGACATTATACTATTTATTAATCTTAAATAATAAATAATACATGATGGAGCTTCTTTTCTTCCTTTCATTTATTTATATTATTAATATATTTACTTCTTTATACATACCGTGTATAAAGTACATAATAATATAATACTTTGTTAGAATTTGTCTCGGGGAATCATATACCATGATCCCTAGACTTAATGATACTTCTTCATTAAGGTCAAGCAGGTAGATGGTTTAGGTCTACTAGGCTAGGCAACTTTAAACATCCTTGCATGTTGGATTTCCCTCGTATAATGTGGTAGCTCTTCAGTATTTAGATGAGAATGTAGAAATTTGAAATTTCATTTAATCACTTATAAATAAGTATGATGAGATCAATATTCTTCTTGAGTCGTTTTCACTCGAAAGTTATTAAATTCATTTCAGTAATCCCTAGCACTTACCAGATCCCATACTCAACGCTTAAACAAAGAGTTACAATTCAATGCAATTCTAGAGCTCCTCGCTCAACACTAGTGCTAGGGTGTACTTGTAATATACACCTAGGGAAACAATGGCCAAGGATCTGATGCTCCAGAGATTATGCTCAACATCAACATGGAAAGCTCCAGGGCTTATGCCCAATGCATCCAATTATATTTTCATGTGTTCCAAAGCTTCTCGCTCGACACAAAGGTAAGTACTCATGTGCTCCAAAGCTTCTTGCTGAACAAAAATCATCAATCACTCAACTGCTCTAGATCTCCTTGCTCAACATAAAACATCTCATCAATCATGTGCTTTAGGTCCATGCCCAACACAACAAGCATATACATATATTATCAATAATTGGCTTATGCCCAATATATAAAACAAATTATCATGTTCATATGAAGTGGGGTCTTCGACCCAATTTAAAAGTAAAACATCAATATAATCATCATAATGAATAGGAACATTCCTATAAGTGTTAGGTCCAAAATTTGGGATATTACATCCCTCCCTGCTTAGAACAACACCGTCCCCGGTGTTCTAGGGACTCGAAATGATATCATGAAACAAGGCGGGGTAAGCCTTTCTCATGGTGGCCTTATTCTACCAAGTAGCCTCATTAGCCTGAAAATGCTTCCACTATACTTTCAATTGGACTACAGTGTGCTTCCGAAACTGCACCTCTCTCTTGCCCAAAATATATGTAGGCTCAGGGGAAAACTCCCCTTCAGGTTCCACCTGTAATAGGGAGCAATCAACAACATGTTTATTATCATAAACATATTTCTTTAACAAAGATGCATGGAAAACATTGTGGACTCTTACATGCATGGGAAATGCTCATTCATAAGCCACTAACCCTTTCTTGGCCAGTATTTCAAAAGGTCTGCAAAATCTAGGTGCTAACTTACCACACCTACCCAAGCTCAATGAGCTTCATTTGGATTTTACTTTCAAGTAAACATGATCACCTATTTGAAAGTATTTATCCTTTATTTTCTGATCCGCATAAATTTTCTGGTGATCTTGTGCTTCTTTAAGGTTCACCTAGACCTTGGTAACCAAATGTTCCAATTCCATCAATAAATCAGGCCCTAACATGAGCTGATCTACCGGACTATCCCAGGTAACCGGTGTTCTGCACTTTCATCCATAGAGTACCTCAAAGGGACTCATCTTGGAGGAATCATGATAACCATTGTTATACGCAAACTATGCGAGATGTAAGTAATCATCCTACTTTGTGCGGTTGTTCATGACATACATCCGAAGCATGTCCTCATCAATTTGGTTTACTCTCTTTGTCTTCCCATCTGTGTTCAGGTGATATGCAGTGCTGAAGTTCAACTGCGTCTCCAATCCAAAGAATAAAAATCTCCAAAATTTTCCTGTGAACTTAACATCTCAATCCAAGATAATTACCTTGGGTATCCCATGCAATCTAAATATCTCTTTTAAGAAGATATCAGCAATGCTCATGTGCTTGTAGGTTGACTTTGCAGGAATGAAGTGTGTTGCCTTCGACAACTTGTTGATGACCGCAAAAATAGAATCATTTTGCTTTTTAATTTTCAGTAAACCAGTGATAAATTCCATGCTAATAACCTCCCACTTCCATTCCAGAATGGGAAATGGCTGCAGTAATCCCATAGGATGTTGATGCTCATCTTTAACTAGCTGGTATTCTTGACACTTCACAATAAACATAGCAATGTTGGCCTTTAAATTAGGCTAGAAAAAGTGTCTCTTGACATCGGATATCATCTTTTGATATCCCGAGTGCCCTGTAAAATTATGTGAGGATGCTGGACCAAAGGTCCCCTCCTTCTGGAACATAGAAGCGATCCTTGGACCATAGCAGTCTGGATTCGCCTACCTTGTATTCTTTCTGTTGTTGAAACAACCTATCCTCCTGGACATTCTTGAGGATCTCTACATAAAAGGGGCCAACTCCGTTGGCTGCTCTAATCTTCTCATGCAAATCTGCATCAATTTGACTCAAGGTCACCTCATAAATCATATGATTTCACTGACTCAAAGCATCGACAACCTTGTTCTCCTTTCCCTTAATATGCTTTAGCTCGAAATTGTACTCCCTTAGGAAATCCAACCATTTGGATTGCCTCACATTCAGATCCAGTTGATCAAATAAGTATTTTAGACTCATATTTTCTTTTTTCAAAAGGAACTTCCTTCCCATGAGGTAGTGCCTCCACATCCTCAAAGCATGGATGATGGCAGCTAACTCAAGATCATGCATCGGGAAATTTTTCTCATTCCTTTTTAAATTTCACAATTCATAACAGATCACATGATCCTTCTGCAAGAGGACTCCTCCAAGTCCTTCCTTGCTTGTATCCATGCAAACAACAAAATCCCCATTGGGATCCGCAATGCATAACACTAGTGCGGTCATCAAAATATACTTAATCTTTTGAAAGCTTTCTTCACACTTGGCGGTACATAAGAACTTACTTTCTTTCTTCTGCAAAGTGGTCATGGGGCAAGTGATTCTTGAGAAGTTCTCAATGAACTTTCGATAATATTCGGCTAATCCAAAAAATGACCTAATATCAGTGACACTAGTAGGGGTAGGCCAATCCTTTATGGATTTAATCTTTTCTAGTTCCACAGCTATCCCTATCTCGAAGATAATGTGACCTAGATACTGTATCTGTGGTTTGTAAAAATTGCATTTGTTAAACTAAGCGTAAAGCTGGTGTTCTCTTCACACTTGTAGTACTACATGAAGGTGTTCTTCGTGTTATTCTTTATTCTTTGAATAAACCAGTATGTCATCTATAGAGACTAAGATGAACTTATCTAGATACTTACTGAATATGTTGTTCATCATACACATAAAGTTCGCGGGTGCATTGGTCAACCCGAATGGCATCACTACAAACTCGTAGTGCACGTACCTTGTACAAAAGGTGGTTTTATGAATATTATCGTCATGAATCTGTACCTGATGGTATCCAAATCATAGGTCAATATTTGAAACGATTCTGGCTCCTCCCACCTGATTGAACAAGTCATCAATCTTGGGGAGTGGGTAACAGTTCTTGATAATCATTTTTTTCAACTAAGTACAGTAATCGATGCACATCCGCATCATACCGTCTTTCTTCTTTACGAAAAAAATTGGTGCTCCCCAAGGGAACACACTAGGTCGAATATAGCCTTTCTCTATCAACTCCTGCAACTACATTTTGAGTTCCACCAACTCAGGTGCACTCATGTGGTAAGGGGATTTGGAGGCCAGAACTGATCCTGGGCTTAGTTCGATGGAAAATTCTAGGCCTCGTTTCGAAGTTAATCCAAAGATTTCCTGGGGAAACACATCCTTGAATTCTTCAAGAACGGGGAAGTCTTCTATGTGTTTCTCCCTATCAGAATATATGTATCAGATGTTTACTGCAAACAACTTTCATCCTTTCCTAACACATTTCTTTTCTTGTAATTCAGATATTTGTCACACTAAAAATTTCTTTATAATGCCCTGACCCTTCACTTGCTTCCCTTGGCTATCAGTACACAAGATATACTTGCGCAAAAAATCGAGCATGACATGGTGTTGTTCCATCCATTCCATGCCGATAAGTACATCATATTATCCTAAAGGTAGGATGTTCAGGTTTACCTCACTGTAACGTGCCTGACCCTCCGACCGACGAAGAGGATGCTATGATACACATCAAATCATCCCAGCATCCAGCCCCATGAACATGGACATACATACATATATTGTTGAAGCATGATACTTAAAAACATAAAACATATTACGAAGCATCATCATTCATATACACAACGGAAGAAAAACATATCAATCAACACTCATGCATATACAGATCATCATTTAACATGTATATCATCATTCATCAATGGTAATATGATTGTAGACACAAGTCAGGTAAGAATACTTATATTATTAAGAACTTGTTCTGTAACCAGCTACGTCGCTGCAACGCTCCACCCAACCATAAGCCCACATGCTCCTCAATCTCTCAGCAACGCTACCACCCCTGAGCTAGGCATGATTCTCCAAGGAATAAGGAACTAATAGGATTACACATAGCCAAGGATAACAACACCACAAGGGTACACAGTTCATCCAAGCCAACACAGTTGCGTTTATCAGGTGAACAACAAATCAGCCAAGCCAACAAAGTTGGGTTTATCAAGCCATCCAAGAGCTAGGAAGGGATAAATGCTAAGCTAGTGAGCTCATTGAAGAGCTACAGACACCAACACTAGAACCAGCCTGGCTTCTAGAACACCCACACACACCCAACATAAGGAAATCAGTCCCTTCTCTGCAACGCAGTCCCTCGGATCTTGATCTCCCTTCCAGTGCTATTCAGGGGTTGTGGAGAAGAAAGCCAGCTCGGTAGCTCTATATGTGTGGTTCTCAACCCAACAAGTTTATCAAGCACCTCAGGCCCTCATTTACCACTCCAATGTAGTCTGAGGACAAAACCACTGCATGCAAGCAGCCAAACATCTATTCAAGCTTTTACAAGGGAAAAACACAATCAACCAGAACGTAGGAACTCTCAGCAATTCTTCAAATGATACCACCACAAAAAAGGGAAAACGAAGCCAAGTAAAATGTGGGAAAACAACAGTCCACAATGCCTATGAACCCACAGCACTCGATCCTCAATGCAATCATTAGAGAAATTTCCCAGACAGCAATGGGGAAGGAAACACCGGTTCTCAATTTATGCGTGAGGGGAAAAAGACACAACCAAAACACATAACTGTGAATGCCATTATGACCACGATTCCACGATGGAATAATAGAACATTACATAATATGACAATGGTGGGAAAAGACACAAACTCCCTGCATGAATCTGAGGATGAACCCCAATCGTAGACTAACAATCCCGTGAGAAGGGAAGAACCATCTTTCTACGTGAATGGGGAAGAAACTCATAGACTAGTAATCCATGTGAGAGAGGGAAGGAAAACCCCCAACAATGGAATGTGGAATCATTTAACTCAACCCAGCATGAGGGAAACGAACAGACTCTCGATCCCTGGTGGACAGACCATCCGCTACCCCAAGGCATGTCGTGGAGAGAGTGTGAGCGTAGTGGTATTTTTGCCAGCCAATCACTACCCCCAACTAACAAAGGAATAACTAAGGTGGTGGTGAGAAAAAGAGAGTGGTGACACATGGCTCTTCCCCCATGACTCAATGTTCAACATTCCCTTTCATTATCCTTTGCAATCATGTTCCTTCTCAATTTAGTTGCAGTGAACATAGCTGGTTGGGTTATTTAATTGAAATGTGTGTTTACATGATGCCACAATTTAGTATATGTCCTATGTCCCAATATACCATCAGTGACCATTCCCATCCAAAACATAACATAACTAAATCAATGGTGGGGCCTTTTCCCTTAGCTCCTGACCATGATTATTTACAACATATGTATCATGTATATTTAATGCAAATGGGGTCAAAACTAGGGTGCTACATTCCCCTCCCCCTTCAATAGCACTGTCCTCAGTGTGTTACAAAATTTGAACAAAATGCTACACTGGTACCACCTCAGTGTTCCGCAGGATTGAACAAAAATGGATGTGCCAATCACATGGCATCCTCCAGCTCCCACATAGTCTCTTCGGGTTCATAATGCTTCCATTGCACCTTTACCTACCCTATGGCTCGATTCCAGAGCATTGTGACCTTCCTGTCAAGGAAGTGCATTGGATCGATTTGGAACTCTCCCTTGGGTTCCATCTGAATCACATCCCAATTTATCACATGGTTAGGATCATGTACATATTTCTTAAGCAAAGAAACATGAAAAACATTATGAGCTCTAGTACTAGAAGGAAATGCAAGTCTATATGCAACAAGCCCTATTCTTTCAAGCAATTCAAATGGCCCACAGTATCTAGGTGATAGTTTGGCACAACTTCCAAGCTTCAAGGAAATTTTCTTTGCTTTCACTCTAAGGTAAACATGATCCCCAACACTGAACTCTCTATTCGTCCTATGATTATCTGCATAGCTTTTATGTCTGTCGTGTTCTGCTTTTAGATTCTACCTAATCTTTACAACCTCTTACTCCATTTCCTTGAGCAATTCTGGTCCAAGCACAACTCTATTCACTAGGTTATCCCAAGTCACCGGTGTCCTACACCTTCTTCCATACAAAGCTTCATACAGACTCATCCCCAAGGATGCTTGCTATCCATTGTTGTAAGCAAACTCTACCAAGTGTAAGTAATCTTCCCAATTGGTTGGTTTGTCCATCACATACATGCTAATCATATCTTCAAGAACTTGATTAACTCTTTCTGGCTACCCATCTGTCTGAGGATGGTATGTAGTGCTGAAGTTTAGCTTTGTACCCAAATCCACAAACAATCCTTTCCAAAAATTGGAAGTGAACTTGACATCTTTGTTAAAAACTATTGCCTTTGGAAATCCATGCAATTTGAAAATATCCTTCATGAAGATCTTTGCAATGTCATTAGTCTTGTGCATAGACTTCACTGGTATAAAATGTGCTTCTTTATTCAACTTGTCTACTACAACGATGATGGAATCGTGTTGTCTCCAAGTCATCGGCAATCCTGTAATAAAATCCATGGAAATAACTTCCCATTTCAATTCTGGAACTAGCAAAGGCTGCAGCAATCTTGCTAGATCTTGATGCTCAACCTTTACCTGTTGACATTTCATGCACCTTGAAATGTATTCAGCCATGTCCTTTTTCATTCTTGGCCAAAAGTACTGCTTTTTAGCTGAAGCAATGGTCTTCTGATATCCTGGGTGACCAAAATATAGAGCTTGATGGATTTCATCCATAACAACTCTCCTCAAATATGCTACATTCGGAATATAAATTCTTCCTTTGTAAGTAAGAAGTCTATCTTCTTCCAATTTATATCCCTCACACTTCTTCTCAATACTTTGCTGCTGCAATTTGTCTTTTACCTGCTCATACAATTCATCTCTGGAAACATGATTAACAATCTGCTGCCTTAAATCTGATTGGAAAATACTAAGAGATGCCACATGCATTTCCTGTACCTTCCTGTTGAGCGCATCAGCCACCTTATTCTGTTTTCCCTTTATATGCTTGATTTCGAAACCAAACTCACATAAAAATTCCAGCCATCTTGCTTGCTTAGCATTCAAAGTAAGTTGATCAAACAAATACTTCAGACCACAATGGCCTATTTTGAGCTCAAATCTTCTACCTATCAAGTAATTTCTCCACATCTTGAGGGCATGTACTATGGCTGCAAGCTCTAGATCATGAGAGGCATAGTTCTTCTCATGCTCCTTCAGCTTTCTTGACTCATAACATATCACGTGGTTGTCCTACATAAGGACTCCTCCCAACCCTTGTCCGCATGCATCGGTACATACCACAAAATATTTCTTTGGATCTGCAACTTTCAATACTGGTGCACTGGTGAGAAGATTCTTCAACCGCTGGAAGCTCTCTTCACACTTTGAATCCCATTTGAATTTTATCCCCTTCTTTTGCAAAGAAGTGATGGCATGTGCAGCCTTGGAAAATCCCTCAATGAACCTCCTATAGTATCCTGCAAGTCCCATAAAAGATCTTACATCCATCACATTTCTTGGAGTAGGCCAATTCATAATGGCTTCAATATTCTCAAGGTCTACTGATATACCCTCTTTCAAGATAATGTGACCCAAATACTGAATTCTATCTCTGTAGAAGTCACACTTGCTCGGTTTTTCATACAGCTGATGTTCCCTGAGCACTTTCAATGTCAATCTCAAATGCTCTTCATGTTCTTCCTCATTCTTAGAATAAACAAGAATGTCATCAAGGAAAACAAGAACAAACTTGTCCAAATACTTGCTGAAGACATTGTTCATAAGGCACATAAATGTAGCTGGTGCATTTGTGAGACCAATTGGTACCACTACAAACTCATAATGTCCATACCTTGTCCTAAAGGTTGTCTTATGAATGTCTTTGTCCTTGATTCTCACCTTATGGTAACCAGACCTCAAGTCAATCTTGGAAAATACCTTTGGTCCTCTCATTTGATCAAAAAGGTCATCAATCCTAGGAAAAGGGTATTTATTCTTCACAATAACCTTGTTCAACTGTCTGTAATCAATACATAACCTGAGTGTACCATCTTTCTTCTTCACAAACAAAATCGGTGCTCCCCAAGGAGATATACTCGGTCGGATATACTTCTTTTCCAACAACTCTTGTAGTTGCATCTTCAACTCTAGCATCTCTGGTGTACTCATCATGTAGGGTGTCTTGGACACTGGTGCTGCTCCTGGCACAAGTTCAATGGTGAAATCAATGTCCCTTTTTGGAGGAAGCCCTGGAATTTCATCAGGAAACACATCCTTGAATTCCTATAACACCTGATAGTCCTCCAACCTAGGAGTCTCATCTCCTATTGGTTCCAGAATATGAGCTGCATACAACTGGAAACCTTTCCTACAGAACTTATTCAACTGCATTGCTGAAACCTGTCTTACTAAAATTACCTTCGGAATACCTTTCACCACTACCGGGTTTCCTTCTTCATCCATGCATTCAAAAGTCTTGTTATAACAATCAAGCTTCACTCGGTGAGCTTCTAACCAATCCATTCCAATGAGAACGTCACAGGAACCAAGCGGTAGAACATTCAGATCTTCTGATCTACACAAGTGTTCAATCCATTCATGACCAATGGACATTTCTCTACCACTTCACTGACCTTTCTCTTAGTCCCAGTGGCTAGCTAAACTAACCAAGATTTTCCACGCTTTACCTTCTTAAAAGCACAAATCTCCACTACTCTAGGAGTAATGTAACTATGAGTAGAACCAAGGTCAATCAAATAGAAACAGATTGTTCAACAATCTTACCTACAACTTCAACCATAGTTGGCTGGTGATCTACCTGGCAGTCCTCCAGTGCTGTATAAATTCTAGGGACTGCTCTTGCTACTTGACCCACTGTTTCTACTCCCTGAATGTTATAATCTAGTCTTGCACTTTCATTCTCAAGTGGACAATATCTGCGCAAGTGAGGTCCTTCACATTTCCAACATTTGAGTGGACCTTTATTCTGATGTGGCTCTTTAGGCTTTCCACCTATCACTCCAACTGGATTACTCACAGCTTGGGATGGCTGCTTCTACTGATTCCTAAATCTATAAGGTTTGAAACCTTTCCTTCTTTGCTCAAACTTCTCATTCTTCTTATCTGTCCATGCCTTATGGTAATCGGGTTTACCTTTGCTTTGTTCATAGAAATACTTAGCCTTTCTGATTGCTTCTTCAAGGGTCCTAGGTTCATAAAACTCAATTCTATCTTTGTAAGCTTGAGGCAATCCACTTAGAAACTGTTGGATCTTCACTTTTTCATCTCTGATGTACTGGACATAACGCAACAATTCCAAAAACTTATTTTCATATTCATCCATGTTCTATTGTCCCAATATTAGCTCATGGAACTCCTTGATCTTGTCATCATAATACCTGTCAGAGAGGTATTTCTGCCTGAAATACTTCTTGAACTGTTTCCGCTTTAGTTTCCTTTCACTGATCTTCTTTACTTGTTTGAAGTTTTCCCACCAAATGGATGCTCTTCCATTCAGATTGAATATGGAAACTCGTGCCTTCATGTTTCCTGAATAATCCTACACTTGAAAGTACTTCTTTATCCCAAGAAGCCAAGCTTTAGCTTCTTGTCCCGTCTTAATCTCACCATCAAATGTAGGAGGTTTAGCTTTCCTAAATTCATATCGAGAGAGATCCCTATGGTGCCTTCTTCTTTTCTTTTTATGAGAAGATGAACTTGTATCCCCATTGGATTCTTCAAAGTCAGATGATCCACTGGAAGTCCTTCTTCTTCTCCTAGTCCTGCTATTACTGCCTTCTGGTCTTGATGTACCTCGTCTAGAATCTATCTTTCTCTGCAAGTCTGTCAAACTATGCAATATGGAAGCATTCAACCGATGCTACTCTTCCTGGGCTTTAACCAAGATTCTCATGGTGGCTTCAACTTCAAACGATGTCCCCTAGAATCTCCTTCCATTAGACTCTATGTCATCATTTCCATTATAGAAATTTTCTCCCATGGCATCTTCTGCTTGCTCGTAAGAATCCCGAGCATCATACCCATCATGGGTTCTCATGACTGAACCACCTCTTGCCTTACCACACTGTTCTTCCCAGATTACTGCTCTTGGAAGTTGTCTCTAATTCTGCAATGTGTTAATAGCAAATTGTTAGATGCATTTCATTAATATAAATCAAAACTACTTACCTTCCTCTTTTGGAAATTCATAAACCACAATTTTGCTTAAAACACAAAAAATTTCTCTTTTCCTTTTCAGCCCTGGGACCACTAACAGTCGGCTGAAATATGCTTAAGAAATCACTAAGAAAGTCTCTTGAAAACCCCAACTTCCTTTGGCCCAATCAAACCTCCTCCCAACTATATTTCTGATACTTCGGTGATCAAAACACCTAATTCAGTGGCAATCTATTTATTTATTTCTCTTTGACGTTTCGACGGTCTGTTTATTTATTTCTCTCCAGCATTTCGGTAGTCTGTTTATTTATTTCTCTCCAACTAAACTTTCGGTCGGCATCGATGAGAAAACTGACTGCTCATCAGGTCTTATCCTTACTAATATTCTGCGGTATCGGTGAGTCGCTTGTCTATTTACTTCCGCCGTATCGGGCCTACAGTGGTCTATCATTCTGTAGCGGCAACCAACAATCCTGTTATAATTTCTGCGGACCAAAGCTTTGTCAGTGATCGGAGCGGCATCCTACTGTGGCATCAGACACTTAGTCCTCTAGGTGTCCGTAACAGCAGTTTCCACAAGCCCTAACTCTTCCGCAGTGTCGACACTCCCGAGAACTACATGCCACCGTAGTATGTTATTGGAACTCGGAACCATTATACACTAAACACCTCAGCATCGGTGAGTGGAGAGACTAATGCATCGGTGGGATAGTTGTCAAGGCTTCTATAATGATGGCCCACGGTCTTCCTATGTCATCCGCGGCCACAAGCCCATCAGTAGTCGAAAGCACTAGCTGTTGCGGCGTCGGATGGATAGTTGACTAAGAAGCCGCAACGGTGGGTCATCTTCTTTGAAATTTTCCCGATCCACTAACATTTCTCGATGGCCGATGATCTCATGCCTTAGACAAAATTTTGAATTTTCTTCTTGCCTTGTCTTCCGTTGCATCGGCTCTTCCATCTACTATTCATCGGCGATGCCAACGACTATTCTCCTTCGATCGTCGATGATCCCTCTCCTTAGAAAACTGTCAGAAATTATGCGCCATTAGCGGTCAGAGGCTCTACCCGTCGGATGCCTAGTTGTCTAGCCATTCGCAATGGCGGGCGCTCGATCAAATATTTTTCATCGACGTCCATTGGCGGTCTCATCAACTAACTTCCATCAATGGTTTTGATACTTAAACAAAATTTTGAAACTTTCTTCTTCTGTCGGCGGTCGGAACCACTAAGTGCTACATGTCAGCGTTTTAGTCCACATGGCAGCCGCAATGGCGGACTAACAAACAGCTAAATCCTTCCATGGTGTCAGTGATCCCAACAACTATTTTCCACCGATGGCATCGACGGTTCGAACAACTAATTTCTCCTAGGGTCCGCCGCCGCATCGGTAGTTCCGTCATCTAAATTTCACCGACGATTTTATGACTTCGAAAAATTTTCAAAACTTTTCTCTTTTCACTTTCTACCGCCGCATTGGCTATCGGAATGACTAGCAATTGCTGCATTGGACTGTTAGTTCCCTAGTCAACCACAATAGCGGCAATCCATTCAATTAATTCTTGCCAATGTTCATCGGTGATCAATACCACTAACTTCTGCCGATTGCCAATGATTTTCTAGCCTTAGAAAAATTTTGAAAACTTACTCCATCATCGTTGTCGGCATTCCCTTCCACTAACATTCACCGATCGTCGACAGTCAAAACATCGGAGGTTCTTTCCACTACATGGAGACAGCGTTTCAACGATCTTCGACTGATCTCCGCCAAAACAGCGGCTCCCCCATCCTCTATCTTCTATCAACGGCTGACAGACCTTTAACGAATTGTGAAATTTTATGCCGGCTGTCCTCTGTTGGGTTGCCATCAAACTAATACTTCCGCTGTGTCGAAGGAACTTCACACTAAGTTCTCTGATGGGCCGATGATTTCGTTACATAGAAAATTTTGTGAACTTTCTTGTATTCACCCATTTTTCCTGGTTTCTTCTAGGTAGTAAGAAACCTGCCTCTGTTAACTATTTCTAATGGCCCTCTGAGGCCCAAATGCTACAACATAAGCTCGGTCACTGCATCTTCATGGCCCATTCAGGCCCATGCTACAACCAAAGCTCTGATACCACACTGTAACATCCCCGACCCTCCGACCAATGAAGAGGATCCTACGATACACATCAAATCATCTGAGCATCCAGCCCCATGAACATGGACATACATACATATACTACTGAAGCATGATACTTCAAAACATAAAATATATTACGAAGCATAATCATTCATATACACAACGAAATAAAAACATATCAATCAACACTCATGCATATACAGATCATCATTTAACGTGTATATCATCATTCATCAACGGTAAATATGATTGCAGACACAAGTTAGGTAAGAATACTTATCTTATTAAGAACTTGTTCCGCAACCATCTATGTCACTACAACGTTCCACCCAACCATAGGCCCGCGTGCTCCTCAATCTATTAGCAACGCTACCACCCCCGAGCCGGGCATGATTCCCCAAGGAATAAGGAACTAACAGGCTTACACATAGCTAAGGATAACAACACCACAAGGGTACATAGTTCAGCCAAGCCAACACAGTTGGGTTTATCAAGCGAACAACAGATCAGCCAAGCCAACAAATTTGGGTTTATCAGGCCATCCAAGAGCTGGGAAAGGCTAAATGCTAAGCTGGTGAGCTCATTGAAGAGCTACAGACACCAACACCAGAACCATCCTGGATTCTAGAACACCCACACACACCCAACACAAGGAAATCAGTCCCTTCTCTGCAACGCAGTCCCTTGGACCCTGATCTCCCTTCCAGTGCTATTCAGGGGTTGTGGAGAAGAAATCTAGATCAATAGCTTTGTATATGTGGTTCTAAACCCACCAGGTTTATCAAGCACCTCAGGCCCTCATTTACCACTCCAATGCAGTCCAAGGACAAAACCACTACATGCAAGCAGCCAAACAGCTATTCAAGATTTTACAGGGGAAAAACACAATCAACCAAAACGTAGGAACTCTCAGTAATTCTTCAAGAAATACCACCACAGAGAAGGGAAAACACAGCCAAGTAAAATGTGGGAAAACAGCAGTCAAACCCACAGCACTCGATCCTCAATGCAATCGCTGGAGAAATTGCCCAGATAGCAATGGGGGAGGAAAAATCGGTTCTCATTCCATTACGGCAAAAACACATAAATGTGAATGCCATTATGACCACGATTCCATGATGGAATAACAGAACATTACATAGTCTGACAAAGGTGGGAAAAGACACAAACTCCCTGCGTAAATCTAAGGATGAACCCCAATCGTAGACTAACAATCCTGCAAGATAGGAAGAACCATCTTTTTGCGTGAACGGGGAAGAAACTCACAAACTAGCAATCCACGTGAGAGAGGGAAGGAGAACCCCCAACAATGGAATGTGGAACCTTTTAACTCCTCCTAGTGTGAGGGAAATGAACAGACTCTCGATCCCCAGTGGACAGATCATCCGCTACCCCAAGGCACGTTGTGGAGAGAGAGTGAGCATAGTGTTCTTTCTGCCAGCCAATCACTGCCCCCAACTAACAAACTAATAACTAAGGTGGTGGTGATAAAAAGAGAGTGGTGACACATGGCTCTTCCCCCATGACTCAATGTTCAACATTCCCCTTCCTTATCCTTTGGAATCATGCCCCTTCTCAATTTAGTTGCAGTTAACATAGCTCGTTGGGTTATTTAATTAAAATGTGTGTTTACATGATGCCACAATTTAGTATATGCCATATGTCCTGATATACCATCAGTGACCATTCCCATCCGAAACATAACATAACTAAATCAATGGTGGGGCCTTTGCCCTTAGGTTCTCACCATGATTATTTACAACATATGTATCATGTATATTTAATGCAAACGGGGTAAAAACCGGGGTGTTACATTCCTCACATTCTTTAACAATTTCCAAAACTTTACATTTCGTACTTGTGGCTAACTGAACCAGCCAAGGTTTATCATGTTTTACTTTTCCTAATTTGCATATATCAACAATTTTAGGTGCAGCATATCTCTGGCAAGGACTGGGATCAATAAGTATTGAAACAAAAGTTTCCAAGATCTTACCTTCTATCTCAACCATCATAGCTTGATGATCTTCCCGTCGTCCATCCAATGCTGCATAGATACGGGTTGTTCCAGTTATGTCCTCGATGGTTGATTCTTCTTGTAAATAGTGCAAGACCCACCGGTCTTGTTCTTACAATCTAAGGAATAATGAGGCCCGCTGCATTTCCAGCACTTCATCTATAGTGGGGTAGCATTGGCCCCACTTGCTACTAGTTTCTTAACATTAGAAGACGATACATAAGGATTCGTACCAGGTTTATTAAATTTATTGTTCACTTGAAAGTTGTTATTTATATTTATTTATGGTTGTGGGTTGCACCCAGGTTTGTGGTTATCAGAGAAGTTCTTAGACTTGTCTCGGTTTCAGTTCATGTTATCTTTCTTCAGCTTCCCATGCTCATAATAGAAACTAGCTTTGTGCAGCATCGTACCCAAATTCTTAGGCATGTCAAATTCAACCTGTCCCAAAAACTGGGAGGAAAACATCCTAGGAACTGTTGGATATTTACCTTTTCTTCCTTGATGTATGGTACATAATGCAACAGATCTAGAAATCTATTAATAAACTCATCCATAGTCATGGATCCCATGCGTAGTTCATGAAACTCTTTCACTTTTCAGTCAAAGAACCTTTTCGACATATATTTTTCTTGGAAAATATTTCAAAACATATCCCATCGTATTTCCCATAGCTCATCTTTCTTGGTGTGTTTTAAATCTCTCCACCATCTTGCTACTTTTCCATTCAATTTATCGATGGAGAGATGAGCCTTCATCGCACTTGAATAGTTATGAACCTTGAAATACTTACTCATGCCCAGCAGCTATTCCTCATCCTTTTCCCTAGTTTTTACTTCACCTTCATAGGTCGGGGCTCTTATTTTTCAGAACTCCCCCTAAATACTTTCATTACTTTTTTTCTTCTTTCTCTGTGGAGAAAGTGAGTCACCACAAGAAGGACTGTGATGATATTCTTTGGTTTCTTCAGGGGTACATTATTTTTCTTCTTCTCTTGGGCTCCTGGCCCATTTATAGTATGGTTCTCTTTTGGATCTATTGGTGGACTGAGTAGGTTTACCTTGCGGGATTCCTCCCATCATATTTCTCAGTAAGTCTTCACTTATAGCTTGTTGCTCCTTCCTTTTCGTTCAAACTATCTTCTCTGAAACTTTTCAATTCAGCTTGAAGATTATGTAGAGTTTTCAAAACATCAGAGTTTAGCTCTACCACAAGTTCTGCTTCCGGAGTGGGGGTTGTCATATTCCCTTGACAAATGTTTTCTTCCTCAGTATTCATAAACTAAACAGTGTTGTAAAAATTCCTGGAACTGCAAAACAATTTTTTAATAATAGAAAAATTTTCATTTAGAAACCAAAATTTAATATTATACTTTATTTTCTTTCTGGTGATAGCTTGGTGTGCCCATAGGTCTCTTAGTATTGAAACTGGGCTCTGATACCACTTATAATGTCCCCAAAAATTTAAATATATATATATATATATATAGGCTAGTAGAAACTACCTGAATGGAACATTATTACTCTTCCGGAATACACGTAGACTACTTGTACTGTTGTCTATTCATAAGATGAACTTACGTTCTGTCCTTTACTTCTAGTCATTTATTATTAATACATTTTACTTACAATGTTATAAATATCTTCATTAAATTATTCTCTTGTTTGACAATACTGTCGATATGTTAGTGATTTCCATAGAACCTTGTTTACTTCATTGTGTTGTTTTACTTTGTTATTTATTAAGTTCTAACTTTATTTTGTTGTGGGAACAAGTGGGCGGAGTGGTGGGACTCGTTATCCCATGACGATCTGAGTGGGTTTGATATCATGTTAATGGCCACCAGCTGGTGTATTTAATGATCTTGGAAATCGTGGAATCCTCCCCTTAGGCTTGGATCATGATGGTTGTGCATTTGTGTTTGTCATTTGGGGTTTGTGCATTGTGGCTCTGCACAGGGAGAAAACCATGGACGCAACCCTCAAACCGTAAGGTAAGCTTCGTTTCAGGTTCTTATGTTTGCACATTGTTTGGTTTAAGGTTCTTAACAATGTCATACTTCTCAACAATATCATATTCGATTTTGGTTGCAGGTGACAGGGTAGCGAAAGAGGGGTGGCTCCATACTTCACTGTCAGCTCCACAATATTTGCACAGTGGCCACGATAAGCATGTGAGCAATTATCTACTTGCTACCTCTTGGCCCTTTTGGGCAAATTGTGTTTGGATTTGTTGCTTGGTTTTGGTTTTATGTTGTGGGTTTTGATTTCACCTTCGGGCTTAAGATTACAGACTTGGGTTTTATTATTTTGTTAAGGCGTTAAGCCATGAAGTAAATCGTAAGCCATTCGGCTCTGTGTAAATAACTTTGGGTATGTAAATCATTATTTGATTTGGGCCTTTTTGCCATGGGATGCACCATTGCTTGCTATGTGACCAGATTTGCCACAATAATGGCATACAAAATCTTTATTAGCACTAGAGTCATTACGTGACATACCTCTATGTCTTACACGAAACTTGCCTCTGTGTAAATTCTAGTGATTCCCTCTGTATGGGTATCTACCTCTTGTCATCAATGCCTGATCTGTAGACTGAGATTTTGGCTCATAAATCTTCATTTTCTCTTCTTCTTGTATCAAGATTCCACTAAGCTCTGTAAATGTGGGGGGGGTTGTCTTTCTGCAAGAGCTGACATGAACACTTTGTAATCTGGAAAAAGACCTATTAATGTCATAGATACCAGATCAGAACTAGATACTTCTTCACCTATGTCACCCATATTATATCGAAATTCTTTGATGTGGGAGAGGTATTTATTCATAGTTTCATTCACATCCATCTTGATAGACAATAGTTTGGTCTTTAAAAACAAAATTTTATCAGAGTCATATGTCTCATACAAACCTTTCAGTTCGTCCCATGTATCTTTGGACGTCTTGTAATTTCTGATGTGAGGTATTATATTGTCTTTTACTGACATACAGATCAACACCGTTGCTTGGGTTTCCTGTGAATTCCAATATGAGATTGACAAAGGATCTACGAGATTCTGTTCATCCCCTTTCACTATTGGTGACAAATCGAGAGCTTCAAGTACAGCCATTATCTTGAATTTCCAATTTACATAATTCTCCCCATTCAATTTTGATGATTCAATAATATATAATTCGGCTAGAGACATGCCCACCATTTTTACAGAACTGTAGGGAAAATAATTTCAACCATACATGAGAAAAAAAGAAATCTAGCTCACCTCTTCACTGTCAAATCAAGCCAACATATCGGCACTTAATGTTTGCAAGTGAGTCAGCGTCGGCCAAAATTGTCGTAAGGAAGAGGCTCTCTGGCATTTTTTTTCCTTTGCTGAAGTGCACTTCTAGTGCACAAGCTGCTTCTGTAGGCAGCGCTACCAACGCTCTATCTCTCCATAGTAGAGGTGCCTCTAGCTCAAAGTCCTCTCTCAACACATGCATCGGGTGGGTGAATACACTTTAGCAACATGGGTGAACATCAGTTACTGACCTCCTTTGACCTCCTTCAGCAACGTGAATGAATACACTTCATCCACACTCACGTGATCTGAAATTTGCAGCCTATCCACACCAAAAAAATATAGGAGCGATTTCTCCACAATGTAGACTCAGTTTGATCATGGACACGAACGAACCGTTCTATATTTCAAACAACAATACCGAATAGTAGTGGACACAGCCTTCACTTTGGAGGAATAGGCAAGAAAAAAATTTACATGTAAAGAGAATCACGTGGAACCAAAAATAATTAGCTCTGTAAAAAAAAATGTTGTGATCTCATCACCTGGAAACGGTGGAAACAGTGAGCAACGATCTCACTTTGAACCGTTCACACTCAAACCCAGCACTATGGTGGCTCACTTCAATGATGTCTACACACTCTCACAACCCAGCAGTGGCTTCCTTTACTACTCAGGATGGTTCCCTCAACCTCACACATTAGTAGCCCTAAACTTGGCTCTGATACCAAATTAGAGAAATCAATGAGGGAAACCAACAGAGCACAAAGGATCTCTCAAAGAGGAGGAGATGCACACTCAACTCAATTGTATTAGTGAACAAAGGTTACATATATAGGAAAAATAATAAGCTAAGCTAGATCCAATAAATGTGGATCAAATCCTACAGCATAGGAGCTGTTTGAACAAGAAATCTAGATATAGAAAATGTCACTAATATATTTGTTGCATTGTATCTAACACCAAGGACCACTTTAATTAGGACTCCATTGTTTACTAGGATTGATATCAAATATGCTCTCATACCATGATGAGAAATATGTTGGGAGACATAATTTCTCTTCTTGATTTCTTCTCTAATTCCTTAATAATATAAGAACAACAATTGATATCTCACATATGCACAAAGATTTCACTCTTGATATTAAGAATCACTAGTATATTTACAATAGGTTGAAACTCTAATATATAGAGCTCACTATTTGTTATTAGATCTATTTTATTCCCAATTTAGAAAAATAGGTTGAGATAATATCTCAACGATCTTCTAACATATCCTATAAATATGGTATTAAATATATCTATGACTTTATTACATATGTAAGCCTTACATTATAGCGAGGAGAGACACTAGTAGTTGGTTATAATGGGATAAGTGAACATTTTGTGGCATATGTTCCCATGGCTTCCTCCTCGTGTTAAGGTAGTTGGAGTTTTAATTTGTGTAATGATTTCATCCATTTTTATGTTTATTTGGCTCATTTCCTAAGTTCACTATGTTGCCTCTATTCTTGTTAGAGCACCTTATAGTGGAGCGGATTGCCCCAAAGATGGAGAGATGTCACCCCAATGTTAGTGCATGGTTTTGTTTCTCATGTTCTGGTTGAAGCTTTTCAAGTGGTTTTTAGGATTTGGTTTTTTTATTATATTATTGGTACTTCCATTTGTTGTAGTTGGAGAAGCCATAAACAGAGGTTGTTCACTTTTAGCCTTGGTTTCTGGTATTGGGAATCTATGTTTTCAATTTTCCACTCCATGGTTTCCAAATGCTCTACCTTCATTTTGTATGTGGTTGGGAATCAAACATGGACAAAAATCCATTAATACTAATACTTGAGCATCTCATTATTTAATGAAAGGTAAGATTAACTTTCCATTGCTACACCTCTGGTTTATTTTTTGTTGCTTGGAGTCCTTTTTTTGGCATGTTTAGATGCCTAATAGTGTGTGTTTGTGTTAAGTGAATTTTTTTGGGCTTAGTCTTAGAGCTATGAATTAAGGAATTAAGTGCAAGAGGTATACATCTAAAGACTTCTGTGGTAGGATTTCACTCATACCATCTTATGAATCTCAAATGTATTTATCAACACATTCAACTATTCATGGAAAATTGTTATCAAGTAACTCATCAATAGATGTGGGTAATTATTAGATATTCTTGTGGGTAATTGTTTGTATCTAAATGAAGTGCATTATTTTGGGTTTTATGGGTTTTTGTAGATGTATTTATTTGGTTTGCTTAGATAAGGTAATTGGCAACATGGGTTTATGGGTTGGCTTTAATCTCATGTGGGTTTTTGGGTTGGCATGTGTAATTCCACATGTGGTTGGTATGTGTTTGTAAAAAAGTAATTGGATACATCAGTTTATGGGTTGGAATGTATAATTACACATGTGGCTGGTATATGTTTGTAATAGTTTGAAATTGTAGATAATATGATATGCGGGATGCTCATAAGAGTTGTATATGCAATGCATTGCTTCGGATTTTCTGGGTTTTCTTGGATGTTGTTACTAGCTTTTCTTGGATGTTTCAAATGGATAATTTGACCAGGTGATTAGCTCCAATGTCTTGGGTAATTCGACCTTGGATTACCAAATAGGGAAATTCGACCTATGGGTTTATGGATTTGATTTCATGTGGGTTTATAGGTTGGATGTGTAACTTCACCTATGGTTGATATGTGTTTGTAATAGAAATGGTGGATAATCTAACCTATGGGTTCGATTTGATGTTTGTAAGATATGATATATGGAGTGTATTGATGTGGGTTTTATCAGTTTGATTGGATGTTATTAATGGGTTTTATTGAATGTTGCAATTGAGTAATTCGACCATGTGAGTAGCTCCAATGACTTTTGTAATTTGACCTCTATGTAGCTAATATGGTAATCCAGCTTGTGGGTTTATGGGTTGGATTTGATTTCATATGGTTTTCTAGGTTGGCATGTATAATTACACTTTTGCTTGCTATGTGTTTACAATACTTTTGAAATGGTGGATAATCTGGCCTATGGGTTGGATTTGATGATTGTAATACTTGGTATACTATGGAGTGCATTATTGTGGGTTTTATGGGCTTTCTTGGATGTTACAAATGGGTAAGTTGACCATGTGAGTAGATTTAATGGCTTGGGTAAGTTGACCATGTGAGTAGCTCCAATGGATTGGGTAAGTTGACCTCTACATAGTTGATAAGGTAATTCAATATATGGGTTTATTGGTTGGCTTTGATTTCATGTGGGTTCCCAGGTTAGCATGTGTAATTGCCCCTATAGTTGGTATGTGTTTGTAATAGTTTTGAAAAGGTCGATAATGTGACCTATGGGTTTCCTTTGATGCTCGTAAGACCTAATATATTTGTAATAGTTTGGTATAGGTATGCATATGCTTGGTTAAAACTCAAGAATAGGGTTAGGACTGAAGTTATGATGCTTCTTTCCATATGTAAGTTTATGGTGCTTATTTGCCTATGTTAGGGTTGTATGATTACGATTAAGGTTAAGGTTTGGATTGAAACTTGAATATACTTTTGTCCTTAAATTATTGTTGATAATTTATCATCATCCAAACCTATGCATAATGGATAAATCGTAATTTATCATATTGCACATCAGCCATTATATCGACAACTTCCATGAATCTCCATTTCAAACGAGAATTTGTTTGAATGACATACAACCATCTAGGGCTTCTTACATAATCAATCAGAAATTATTGGTTAATTTGAATAGGGGAAACATACGGCTCATTAGTCTCTGATAAAAATTGTTGTGTATTTGCACATACAAATCCATACTCGTCATGTTGTTTTGATGTTGGTTAGATCCACTTACAATTTAATAATATAGGACTATGTTCACCAAAATTAACTTTAATAATTTCTTGGATGAATCCAACATACAATTTCTTCTCAATTTCATGATGAAATTTGACACTAACAACACAATCACAATTTCCATTTCCCTTGTCATTTTCTTCCACTCTTAAATGGATACCATAGGCCCACATTCCAGTAAAACTCCAATCCCATAAATGTGGAAGCTAAGAAATCTCAATTTCCTCTGACGTTAGATCTTCACCCTGTTCTTTTGCATCATGGATTGCATCATGAATCCATTCTTCAAATTTCATAAAAGAATCATGTCCTCCAATCAAATATGGTGTATGTGCTTTTGAGGTGGAGGACGTTGACTCCATTTCTCTCTCTCTTCTTCGTATTTTATACATAGAATATGAATGAAATAGAAAGTTAGACTAATAATATAAATGATTAAATGCAATTCAATAAATAAAAATTGTGTAAATTTTATTTTTACCTGTGCCACTTATCAAATGAAGAAGTGTTTTGAATAACATAGGCATGTATCACGTTTCTTTCTTCATGTGATATCTTGAAGCGACATCCATTTCCTTCTAATAATTCACCTACAATTCTCTCCTTTTCATGATCATCCCATACACAACAATTAACATTTTTAAAATCCTTCATATATTATATTGAAAATATGATGGCCTCTTGCATTGAATATCCCTTGGACATGTTACCTTTCAGTTTTACCCTATAACAAACAAATGATTTCAAAACCTTCATATATCATTCTATAGGATACATCCATCTTGTTCTTACTGGGCCATAATGATCTATTTCATATTGTAGATGTATCAAAATATGCATAGAAATGTTAAATATTTTTGGTGGAAATTCTTGTTCCAATAGACAGAGGAATTCAACAACCTCCTCCCTCAAACTATCAAAGTTTGAAGGATCTAATACATGTAAACCCATTCTCTTTAATATTAGGCCCAACTTTATAATTGCCAATCTTGGCCCCTTTTCCAAATTTCATATGATGACCACAATAGGTAAAATATTCTCGATTATAACATGATAGTCATGGTTCTTGACGCCTTTTAACCTGTTAATGTTGGTTTGACTTCTAATACTACTATTTACATATCCAGTTGGAAAGCGAGTCTATGACATCAACTTCAAGAATTGCCCACGTTGTTGCTTTGTCTAGACATAAGGAGCACTATGTTTATATATTTTTCATCATCATATTTTTCAACCCAAATATTTCGACGAATATTTAGATGTTGAAAGTCTTTGCATGATGCAATAGTATTAGAAGCACCAAAAATAGATTCTTAAATTGCATAGTCTATATTTTTCTTAGTATGCATAAAGTCGTCAGTATTCCTAATTGTTATGCATAAAGTCATCAGTATTCCTAATGGTTATATCCTTAAATTATGAAAACTTATATAATATGCACAATTGTTTTACACTGATTTCATTACATGGACCATCTCTACTACCACAATCCCCACCACTTTCAATAAAAACATTCTTTCTTGTCCATTCTCAATAATGTATTTAGCCGTTATTAGCAATAGTGCTTCACTATTCTCTCCCTGTCCATTAAAACATGTTTTTTGTCGACAATGTGGATGATCAGTTTTAAGGTAAGCACGATGTCCAAAATAAATACACTTAAACAAACTTTTTGAGTGCCTCACAAAATCATTAAATTTGCAAGCATGACATCCATGGTATCCATGAACAATGAGACTAGTAAATGTGCCATATGCAGGAAGATCATGAATCATAAACAATAATGAATCTCTTAAAGTTAATTTGATTGAATGACCATCCCTTAAAAATTGAATTGCTTCAATTCCTTTAGCTCATCATACAATGGCTCTAAATAAACATTGATTGTATCGAAAGTCACTTTTGTCTCTCTTGGTATGATCAATGCTAACAAGGGTATTTTTTAAGGATTCTAATATTATACTTAAGTATAGTATTATAGGTGATTGTTTTGGATTGAAAAAAACATGTTTATAGATAGGTAGGCGAATATTAAATATGAAACATAAAATTAACACTGAAACGTGTAAATCTTGGTGAATATTATGATAAAACAAATGTATTTTATGTAAATACAGGCAATATTAGACACTAAAAATGACCAAATAGCGAATTTATTTTTTGAGAAAAAACAAAAAAAATAGCCAATTGGCGAAATTTCGCCCCTAAAAATTACCCTGATGCTAACATTAATAAAAATGGCTTAGTTGTTAACCATGGAGGAAAGTTATAATTTATTAAAATAACTAACCAAGTTGACCATTTATTACTTTCTTCTGAGAATAGGTTCACCCCATCTAGAGCCAAACACAACCTTATATTACAAGGATCTTGGTAAAAATCAGTCCATTGGTTATCAAATTACATCCACGTCTTAGAATCGGGCACATGTTGTTGTTTCCCATTAGTGCTCTTATTTTGGGCATGCCATTGCATAATTTCAATAATTTCTCTGCACCTATACATTCAGAGTAGTCGTGGGATTAGCAAAAATTGGTGAACAACCTTTCCAAGAACCATAATTTATTTCAACCTTGGTATATACCTTTCTTCTGCACATTTTAGACATATAGTCTCACTTGCAAGATTTTTTGAAATAATACAGAACCATTCACACATGTGTGGATGTTTTCATACCCTAATACTAGCTTGGTTCTTTTCTTTTTACATTGACTTCATTTTGTTGGCAATGTGGAGTCAGGTGGTAACAACTAACTTAATAATTCCAATAACTCATCTACACTCTCATTTGTCCAACCATGCACAACTTGCAAGTTAAAAATTTGAAGGATTGTTTTCAAATGAATTAACTTGCAATTAGTATACACAGGTTTTAAAGCATGCTCCATCGACTTGTCCCAACTATTCTACACCCTCATTTAATATTCTATCTACTTCAAACCTTTCGTCTAACATTGTTTCCTTTGCATCTATGTTTCGTTCATCTTCATCTATGTTTCCTACCTCTTCATCTATGTTTGGTGCCTCTTCATCTCTCACGCTACACGATTGTAACATATATTCATAATAATTGTGATTTCAAGGGATTATACCACTATGCCCATGTCTTATCATATGTCAAAAAATCATAGTTTTGTTTCTCACCTTTCCACCAAGACAATCTTTACATGGAATGTATAATTGTCTATTTCCCTTTCATTGGCTATTCTCTCATCATATGCATGTATAATTGTCTGCTTTGACGTTGATCCATCTTTAATGTTCTACATTTCAATATTAATCATCCAATATGTTAAATATCAAATTTCAAATAATTTAGATATACAAGTGCACAAATAAACTATATTGGTGTTAACAATAGCAACTTGACAAGGAAATAAGATGAAAGCACTCAATTTGATGACAACATGAATGGCAAGATCAAATGCAAAATAAAGCATAAAACTAGGCATTGCTTCTCAGCTATCTTTAAGTAATGTTTTAAGTAATTAGGAATTCTCTCAAACAAGGAAATAAACTTATAAAAAATATCGAGGAAGACTTATTATGAATTATCATTTTGCAGCATATCTTATTATAAGGTCAATCCTAATAAAACTAAGGCCTTTTCTTCAAGAATGAAACTAGGCCTTCAAATACTGCTTGGTTTCTTTGCTAATACTTCCTTCCATATAGGCGTAAGGAACTATGGAAGAGCTATAAGGGATGCTCATTTTGTACCATATCGAAGCTAGCCAATAGGATGAGATGCCTCTACACATCAAGGAAAATGGAAACCAAATTTCAGTGGGCCTCCTACAATGGTCTAGATAACACCTTGTAATAGATGTCTACATCTTGGTCATAGTTTCAATATTTGTAAAATATACCAATCTATGTTGGAAAACCTTAACTCTGCAACAAAATGCAAATTTGTTTCTTAAAATGCTTCTGTTTTTTTGAAATTTCCAAAATTCATAATATTAAACAAGGGAACCCTATTCTTTTGTGATTTTCTAAAGAAACACGGTCATCCATTGATGTTAAGGTGAAAAAATCATTGCCTTTTATCCTCAGATAGTTTAATGGACAGAAGTGGAGACCTAGAAGGTACTGCAATCAAATAGAATATGAATCTCTTAATACAAAGAGACTTAACAGAACTACATCAAAACCATTTACAACAAGGCAACATTTAGACATGTTTGAGGTTCCAAGCATGAACATTACTAGACATGATTTTTTAGAACGATCCAACAATGGGTTGGAAACATGAAGCTACACAATGATAGATTGAAAAATTTGTATACCACTTCAAATAAATTCAATGATAGCTTCTATAAATTTTATTGAAGATGTGGAATAAATACAAAAACGATGTGACAAGCATTGAGTTGGTCATCACCTCCATGCCAACATGGTGGAAAATAGCTAAGGAAATGTTTACGGGACAAAATTTGAAGATGAAAACAAGGGAATATGGAGGATTCTAAATGGTAGTGTAGAGGGACAACAATACCCTTAAATTAGGATTAACACCCAACCAAGTCTTACAACTATATTTGGTGTGGTGGCTAGTCCAATTCAAATTGAACCATCATGTTGGATTAAGAATATAGTCAAATTGGTTTATCATACATACTATATTTTATTCTAGAGACATGTAAACCTCTATAGGACAATCCAAAATCTAAATATTGAAACTCAAACTCTTTTATTTGAGAGTAATTTTATTTAAAAATATTTATTAACTTTATAGCAGACAAAATATCAACACAAATACCAATCTGCTAAGTTTCAACATCAACGCAAATAAAAATTATAGCCAAAAATATTTTTATATCCATTAATGTAACAATTATATCAAAATATCAAATTAAACCTCTTAACTTCACAGTGACTAGCTAACAGTTTTGAATGTTTTGAATTCATTATGCAACCAAAGAAAGGAACAAGCATAAAAAAATTTGAATGTTTTTAATTCACTATACAACCAAAGAAAGAAATTAACGTAAATAGTTTTGAATGTTTTGGACTCATTATGCAACCAAAGTGAGAGCTACATAAACTATCCATGCCTTATATTGTGGGCCTGAGAGAAGCAAACAACTAATAAACATCAATGTTAATAATTGGAATATAATGGTCCATTAAGCTAGAAAAATGGTACAGAGAAGACCATTTCTAAAAATATTAGATGATGTATGTCTATCATCCTCAAAAGGGGATCAGTTGACCTATCATAGATCCAATGGTTGAAGTATTGATTACTATGGGAGCAAAAACATCCTAAACTACTAATGTACAAAGGGATGGGTACTTAGCATATTTTAGCATATTTAATGTTTTATATGTTTCCCAGTCAATGGAAAACATATGCACTATGCACTACACACACTCAGGAGGGAATGCACCATGGGATCAACATCCTAACATAATCCCAGGTAAAAAAATTCATATGTTATAACTAGCTACAGAATCCATCCCCTCTACCACAAGCTACAAGATATCACTAACTATAGAGTGTAACCACACGAACCATTAGATCAAACAAAAATTTTGAAGCCACCAGAAGATTAATCAATTGTTGTATCTAGTCCATTGTATACATTTACATATCCATCCAGCCTAAGGAATTTTATCATTATCTCTGGATTGAATAAATTCCTCCTCCTTCAATGCAAAATATTGGATATCCACTAGTTGATATGAGAACGGAAGAGATACATAGTAAGAAATTATGGCTATCCACTGAGTGAGATGAGAGTGGGGCAGATACCATCCAAAGACATAAATATACAATTAGTCGTCCATCCATACTCAATTAACAATAACCCATCCATGTTTCTATGTTGGTTTTTTGGGTCAACAACATCCATCCAGAGACGTATATATATAAGTTAGTTCATTTGAGAGAGATAGCCATTCACAACATCCATCACATAGAAAAATACCTTTCCCATCCATCAAAGACAGATACAGGGGGGAATATACATATAAATTCCATCCATCTGATAAAAAATATAGGCATTCATAACTATGAGAGGGATACACTAATATCTACCTACAATATGAATTCACAAATATAAGAATATATGGATAGAAATTCGATTTACCTGTCATCTAAGAGATATAGACATTGGATTAATTATATACTGGGAGAGAGACATCCATGCAATAAACTCCACACAGGGGTAGGGACCTAAACTACACTACACATAGGGGTCTTACAGTCTATGAACCCAAGCGGTCCTGCCTACTACTTAAATAAGATACACTCAAATTATGTCTTCTGTGTGTGGATAATACCAAGAAAAGAGGATCCAATTAAGTGTTTTTACCTCCTATGCTTAGTGGCTTGATCCACAACTATAGCCTGCTAATAATGGGTTAGCTTGAACCACACACCAACTAGTTTATCTATAAATATCGGATATAGGTTTGGAACCCTTGCAGTTGTGACTGGAAGCATCTCTAACCAATCAATACAATGGTTAAACAAACCTAACAAACAATAATAATGAAGTTGAACCAAGGATTAATTAACCATAACTCTTGAATTGTGTCTTATTGGACCAAGTCTCTATGAAATATAATTATGTTGTTCCTAAAATGGGCAGGTTATCCTTTCCCAACCAGTAGGGATTCATGCCACTACAATTTCCAGGAAAGGATCCATTCTTTGTTGCAGACTTGGAATAAAAAAATATTATAGGGAATAAGTACAAAGAAGACCATTTCTATCTAGACCATTGCTATCTACCAAAATGGTACAGAGAAAACCATTACTACAAAGACAATATGATTTTTTTCTATCATTTAAGAAGAGTTATCTAGTGAAATAGTAGAAAATAGTACAATGATACTAATAAAAAAAAACATACTTACAAATTTGTTACAAAGGGTCTCGACGACTACGAATTTGTTGCAGAGGATCTCAACGACTTTGAATTTCTTTTCCTCCTCTTCAGAATCCTCCAAATTCGATCCAAGGTTGACTTATCTTCCATTCCAAATGCCATGTTTATATATCTTCCAACTGAAAATCCAAAAATAAATAAAACCCCAAATCCCCAAGTCCCGCCGACACTAATGCTTAGGTCGTATGGTCGACTCAGTCTGAAAAAATCCCCAAATAACTAAAACCCCAAATCCTGAAATCGTGTCAGCTCCAATGCTCAGGTTGTCTAGTTGGCTCAGTCTGTATAGGGTAAAATCCCAAAAATCAAGGCAAACACTCTGCACCACAACTCTCACACTCCAATTTAAAAATCCCCAAATAGCTAGAACAACCCAGAACCACAAATAATTAAAACCTCAAATTCCCAAATACCCAAAGCCTCAAATAACAAGACCTAATCACATGAAAATATGAACCCAAAATCCATCGGCATATATGTTTGATTTTTTACATCAATTTGTAGACAATCCAACAAGCCTCAGCTTTTATAAATGTCGGTTGATGTTCGTCAGATATTTGACAACAATATGGTATGGTCGAATATCCGACATGACATGGTCAGCTATCCAACCACCAATCTATTAATATACATGTTGGATCTGTGACACAAGAACTTCGGATATCCGACCACATACCCTTTGGATATCTGGCCCCCAACACTTTACATAAGGAATGATACCCGACGACAAACCCGTAGGATAACTAACCCTAAATACTTTACACATGGTCGGCTATTCGACGAAATTTTTCATCGGTTGTATGGCATGATCGTTGGAAAAATGGAAAGGACTTCAAATATACGACGACATGGAAAGAGAAAATCCGACGAGTATATCGTCAGTGGTATGGCATACTCATCGGATATCATGGGACAGGACACTAACTATCCTACCACGATCAAGAATTTTAAAAAAAACACTAGTTCTATGGTCTAATTCTTGTGCAGTGATGTTGTTAAAGTTAATTTTGAACTACATTATTGAACCCATGTCACCAAATTGCGATCGTGTGGTGTTGCATATAACCATAATGGATTTATGTGTTGAGCATGAGGTTGCAAAAATATCTTTTAGCTTATGAATATGAGCTGATATTATTAAGAATATATGATGGGTATGAGTTGAGATTAATGAGAAGAGTTCATTGATTATGGTGGTGCATACTCAATTTTCCCCTTGCACTAGACACTAAACCCCACTCCTTTATGCCTTGGTGAGATCCACACCTATCTTATTTGCAGTTAAATTTGATATTTTCCACTTATGCCTCAATGGATTTAGCTCCTACAACTAAGTGCTCTCCATGCCATGTGTTCCTTTCCACCTCTACACATTTTATGTTTTCTACACCTCCAACCTAGACTTAAGTTGCTAGACTCCTCGAGAATGACTAAGGGTTAGTCAAATATTGAAGTGGGGGGGGAGAATTTGAAATTTATGAATAGGTGTATGGACTTTAGGACGATTAACTTTTGTTGGTATGAATGATGTAATGGATGGGATTTGTATTTTTTTAATATGCCTAAGTCAATTTTTATTTTGAGATGAGGCCTGCATGGATAAATAATTATAAACATAAGCATTAGTTAGCATAAAATATATATAGGATATGCATTTGATGTGGGATGAGCATATAGTAGTGTGTCTACGATACATGTTATTCATAGATCATAGATCAAGAATAGAGCCTATCTTCTTATATATTTTAGCAGTGTCAATTTCAGCAAGGTGGTAAATGAGATGGAGACTTAATGTTTACAATAGGACCGCATATCCATTTGGATACTTTTCAAGATGGATAATAGTGGCATGTTTATTTTCAATGGGTTGGATGCATAAGGGATATGCACATGGTAGAGACTCAAGTATGAAGGAGAGAGACAATGAGAAGCCATAGTAATGTATTAAAATATGTCATGCATGTAGAGAAAGGGATTTCATTTTCAAAAGTTGTACAACATCACGTTGATCATTAAGTTTTGTAAGTTGTATAGTGACCAGTCAAATAGGTCTCTATGACCATTTGTGCCAATCTTGACACCCCCAAGGATGAAGCTATATATGGGACCTGCCACACACCATGTGAATATATATTATATATGTTCACATGAATATAATCATGGACATAATATGGCGTGTTACTTTAAATAGCATACCATTTTATAAAGTTGTACTAATGCTTCCTATGCTTACAACATAGGCAATAGAATTTTTGTATATCCTACACCAAATACGAGTAATCATGGGAAATCAAGATAATAACAAGAATTGGAAAAGCTCAAAAACTAGCATCTCGTTTACAAAAAGTGGTGGCATCGTGAACTTACCCTTACTTGTGCTTTTGTTAAACCTAGACATTTATAGTTGGAATCCTCTCTAGATTCTCTATTTGGATGGAAAGAGTCCATGTAGGGTCCCTCAAAACTACATCATATTAAAAATATTATTAGTACCATGAAAAATTATGATAACATATAGAACATATATTCCAAAACTGTAAAGCCTACATTATTTTGCTAACAAACTCGTGAATTAAAAAACATCACCAATTCATTTATTTCCTTAGCTTGTAGAAAAAATTAGATGAAATCTAACATATGTAATAAATTTTGCTCATCCTAGTTCCATTATAAATAAGAAATGCAAAGATTACATTCTAGCATTGTACCTATTGCAACAAGTATAGTAAGGTCTTCACTCAATGAATTATCTAGGAATGTACCATAACCAGAGCTAAAACCATCCCAAATCCTAGAAGGACACAATTTTACATTTGTCATAAATTGGGCAAGGAACCATGCCCCATGTGAACTTCCTAATATATTGAATACAATTAATTTAGACTATGAGCACCCTAAACTCTCTTGTTATTGGTTTGAATCTTCTCTCTAACACACTTACGGATTCTCCCTATAGTACCGCACCCATAAATCATCTCTAATACACTTATTAGGTTGTAATGTTGTACTACCCTAGCATTGTTTTTCTCCTTTTTTATTATAGGAATTAGATTATGTTGGTCAGTTCAATTTCATCCTTGCGGTCTCTTACAAACCTCAACATGGTATACAAGAGAGTGTGGGAATCCCTTACTCATTTTTCTATTGATTTATGACCACAACTAGGGTTTATGTCTTGGCTACAACCCTAGATTTTATTGACCTATTATTGTGTTGATTAAATGGACATTGATAAAATTATCTTATCAATCTTATCTTTTTTCATGCATAGCTACATGCCCATGGTTTATTGTTAAACATTGAATTGATTAGTGATATTCTTGTTGATGATTAATCTCATTTGATTTTACCCTTTATCAAAATATCAAAGGTATTCCATGTCTCGATTTCCTTACCTATTTGATTTTGAACATCATCTTGCCTTAAGGGATTTCGCGATTTCATTACATCATTTGTATCTCGAAGATGCATTTTTCTTGTGTGTTTGTACTTGTATTTATGCAAGCAAGGAAGGAACCAGGGTTTTTTTTTTTTTTTGGGGGGGGGGGGGGGATATTAGAGGATACTTGAAGTGTTAATATTTGAATCCTTTTGTGAGATGGAGGTAGATCTTAAGGCATGTGACAAAGAAACCCTAGATGATACTTGGAGCTCTTTTCTTAGAGAGCTTGTGTGAGGCATGCTTAGTGAAATAACAAAATTGGACTTGATGGTGTTGGTGCTATCTTGTTGTAGATCCTTTGGTGTGGATAGAAAGCATGGTGGGTAGTCAGACATGCAGACCACCAAGGAAGGTTCCAGGTTGATAGGAGCTATAGCACTATCATGAATATACAAGTACGTTCTGACATTGTGGGGAAAGAGATAAGATGTGCAGATATCTGTAGGATCCACTATGTCTTGCAAATGAAAATGGATCTTGAACATAAATAGCTTTGTGGAACTTGATTTCAATGACTTCTATCTGACAATATGAATATGTAAGAATTTTTAGCTTATGTATATATTGTTGGTGCTTACTTTCATTTGATTTTACCTCTTCTCAAACTGTCATAAGTAAGTGAGAAATGGATAATTCCTTACCTTGTCAGAGGCTTGGAAACTAGTCTGAAGAAAAAAAAATAGTATGTGCTCAATTTTAACAATTATAGATAATACCATCAGTAGTATGAATTGTCCTAATATCCATAGCATTTTTAATGAATTTTTCCAAAGACAATGATTACAGAAAAATATGGACAACTAGTACAATATGTCATACCTATAGAGAAAGGGATGTAGGTTTCAATAGTTGTACAACATCATGTTGATCATTAAGTTTTGTAAGTTGTATAGTGACCCAGTCCAACAGTTCTAGATGACCATTTGTGCCAATATTGACACCCAACAAGGATGAAGCTATATATGGGACCTACCACACGCCATGACAATATATATTATATATGTTCACATGAATATACTCATGTCCATAATACAATGTGTTACTTTAAATATTATACCATTTTATCAAGTTGTACTGATATTTCTTATGCTTACAGCTCAGGCAGTAGAAGTTTTGTATATCCTGCACCAAATACGAGTAATCATGGGAAATCAAGATAATAACAAGAATTGGAAAAGATCAAAAACTAGCATCCCATTTACAAGAAGTGGTGGCATCTTGAACTTACCCTTGCTTGCGTTTTTTTAAACCTAGATATTTATAGTTGGAATCCTCTTTAGATTCTCTATTTGGATGGAAATACCTCATGCAGGGTCCCTCACAACTACATCATATTAAAAATAATATTAGTACCATGAAAAATGATGATAACATATAGAATAGATATTCCAAAACTGTAAAGGCTACATTATTTTGCTAACAAACTCATGGATTAAAAAACATCACCAATTCATTTATTACATTATAGCATTGTACCTATTGCAACAAGTATAGTAAGGTCTTCACTTAATGAATTATCTAGGAATGTACAATAACCAGAACTAAAACCCTCCCAAATCCTAGAAGGACACAATTTTACATTTGTCATAAATTGGGCAAGGAACCATGCCTCATGTGAACTTCCTAATCATTGAATACAAGTGATTTAGACTATGAGCACCCCAAACTCTCTTCTTATTGGTTTGCATTTTCTCTCTAGCACACTTACAAATTCTCCCTATAGTACTGCACCCATAAATCATCCATAATACACTTCTTATGTTGTAATGTTGTGCTACCGTAACATTGTTTTTCTCCTTGTTTATTACAGGACTTAGGGTTTGTTGGTTGGTTCAATTTCATCCTTGCGGTCTCTTACGAACCTCAACATGGTATACAAGAGAGTGTGGGAATCCCTTACTCGTTTCTCTATTGTTTATGACCACAAATAGGGTTTATGTCCTAGCTACAACCCTAGGGTTTATTGACCTACTATTGTGTTGATTCAATGGACATTGATAAATTTATCTTATCAATCTTATATTTTGTCATGCATAGCTACATGCCCATGGTTTATTGTTAAACATTGAATTGATTAGTGATATTCTTGTTGATGCTTAATTTCATTTGATTTTACCCTTTCCCAAACTATCATAGGTATTCCATGTCTTGATTTCCTTACCTATTTGATTTTGAACATCATCTTTCCTCAAGGGATTTTGCGAGTTCATTACATAATTTGTATCTTGAAGATGCATTTGTCTTGATTCTTTGTACTAGTATTTATGCAAGCAAGGAAGGAACATTAGAAGAAATTTCAACTCAAAATGGGCCTTTTAACTTTAACACAAATTCCATGTCATCATGTTTTAGCCAATGAAATTTATTTAAATTTTAAATACCGTATAGGTCTTAAACACTTTTTTAATATAAATTTAAGGATAGGTATCATAAAAAAACTACTTTTTTTGTTTGTATTTTCGACATATCTCCCCGTGTGTTTACTCAAATTTCGATCGACAGAGCTCGTTGGATGCGGAATTAAATTTTGCATCCAACGAGTACCCACTCAGCATACTTTTGATGGACCCCACTACCCCAAAAACAAGAAATACCTAAAAAAAACGTGATGATGATGTCATCATCACGTTTGTTTCAAGTATTTATTATTTTTGGGGTAGCGGGGTCCATCAAAAGTATTCCAAGTGGGTACTCGTTGGATGTGGAATTTAATTCCGCATCCAACGAGCTCTCCCGATTGAAATTTGAGTAAAAACACGGGCAGATATGTCGAAAATACAAACAAAAAAATAGTTTTTTTCTTTTCTTCCTCCAAAATTAATAAATGTTATTTTTTTATTTTAAGTATTATTTTATTAATTTTTTTTAGGAGGCCCATTTTGAGGTGAAATTTCCTCTAATGCCATGGTTTTGGGGGCAAAAATTAGAGGATACTTGAAGTGTTAGTGTTTGAGTCCTTTTGTGAGATGGAGGTAGATCTTAGGGCATGTGACAAATAAATCCTAGAGGATACTTGGAGCTCTTTGCTTAGAGAGCTTGTATGAGGCATACTTAGTGAATTAAAAAAATTGGACTTTATGGTGTTGGTGCTAGCTTGTTATAGATCATTTGGTGTGGCTATAGATAATGGTGGGTAGTCAAACATGCAGAGTCCAGACCACCATGGAAGGTTCCAGGTTGACAGGAGCTCTAGCACTGACATGAATATACAAGGACATTCTGACAATTGTGAGGCAAGAGATAAGATGTGCAAAGATCTGTAGGATCCACTATGTATTGCAAATGAAAATGGATCTTGAACATAAATAGGTTTGGGGAACTTGATTTCAACGACTTCTATTTGACAATATCACTATGTAAGAATTGTTTGCTTATGTATATATTGTTGGTGCTTACTTTCATTTGATTTTACCTTTTCTCAAACTGTCATAAGAAAGTGAGAAATGGATAATTCCTTACCTTGTCAAAGGCTTGGAAAGTAGGATAATATGCTTTAGTTTCATAACAACCCCAGTAAATTATCATAATTTAGATGACACACAAGTGGGTTGTAGAAAGGCACCACCGTAGCCATTCATTGGGTTCCTCTTTGTTTCGAGAATAATTTATTATTCTCTACTGAACATGACCAACCACATGAAGGTGGAAGCTATTATAGCCCCTCCCCCCTCACATCATTCTCAATTTCCCATATCCAATGCATGTACTTGAAAAAAACATTATATGCAAACATGCATATTTCATCATAAAGAAAAATTTACCATTCACTCAATAAAAGATATCATTCATTAAACCATTCATTCATTCAATAGGGAAAAAATATGCATGACATTATATTATCAAAAATAGTTTCACAATATTTCTTTAGTCACTTCTTTATATTTTTTTTCTCTTTACAAAATCAAGCAGAAACTCATCGTCTGGAACTTGTTGTTCAGTTCTTGGTGGTTCAAAAACTTCTCATGGATTTTGTGGCAAGGGGTCCAGATTTGCTGCAATAATTTGAAATTGTTACATTGATATATTTTGGTCTTATAATGACAAGTATTTCATTTGAAAAAGCATTACAAAGGTGTTTTTTTACCTGATGTGGCCACATGATGTACTTCATATTCATGTACTCTAGGCTCGACCTGTACAATGTGACCCTTTACATGCTCTCATGTTGAAACATGAAAAAGTACAATTAACGGTTCACCATATTCAATGCAATATTTAAAATTGTAGCATATGAATAAATTCATTACTACAACTGGAAGCATGATCTTTGATTGGTTGTTTTCCATCCTCAACATTGATTGAATTGTTGCTTTCCTATTCAAAACAGAGTCAATATTGTATGGAAATTTTTTATAACGAATAGATTGCACAAGTAATAAATATTCATTAAACTATATAGATTTTATATACTTTTGCGCAAGATGGATCACCAGAAGACTGTGCTTACCCAGAAAATATTTTTCAACATTCAACAACAGCTCCAAAGTCATGCTGGAATCCAAGATTCAAGTCTTCCTTAGTGGCCACTTATTTGAATCAGTTGGCCTGCATATTTTCATAACGTCATGAATATACCTTTTGCAGTTCAGTAAAACAAAAATAATTTGTGATTTATTGTTTGAATGCATTATTGGTTTTTCGATACTTACAATTTGTGCTGCCAAATTTGAATAACCACCAGGCCCAACCTTGTGCTAGCCAATTTTGTATTATCTTGCCTTTGTGTCCTTTGATGTATAAGACAGCCTATGAAAGTGTTGAAATATGTTATATGTTCCAAATTTGATATATAAATTAATAATAATAAGGTTTAGAATTACATTGTGGAAAGTATTGCATACCTCCTTGTGCCTAATGGTAGCTTTCCTTGTTTTCTCAGAGCCCTCTCCTTTCCATCTTCAACTAGAAATTTCCACTCTCTAGCTGGAATCATTAGAGGGTGCTCATACCTAAGGTTTATTTCTAAGTGAACCCTATATTGGTCTTGAACAATCTTCATATGTTGTCCAACCTTATTTAGGACTACAGCTCTATTAAATGTCTCATTGTAAAATAGGGCAACCAATCGACAGTGATCTCATCTTTGAATTTTTAAAGTTGTTTATCCAACCTTATGCAGATGGTGGGCCCAAATATATCCAAGGACAAATCATTTAGATGTTTTAAAAAAACATCATTTCCTGTAAAATGACCATGCCATCATTAGTTGAAAGACAATGTTTTTTCAATATTTTACAATTAAATTATAAACATTAACTTGAACAATGCATACTAATAACCTAGGATCTTCTCTATGTTTATTGGAATGAGCTCTCCATCTACCAAGAATGTTGTTTGTATTGTACCCATGCTAGTGACACGATAATATCCAGGAAATTTTGGTTCAACAATATCAATACTAGCAGGCTCTGCATCGACCCCTTCTTCTACGCAATCCAATTTGCACCGGTCACTAGAGGGTGCACTCAAAGATGGCCTAGGGGGTGTTGCAGAAAGTGTTGTTAACTATTCAGTTGACAACAATGTCACATGAGATGTGCGTGGAGTCATTTAATCATGTGACGACTCTCCACAAGCATCATTGGGGCCAACATTGCCTTGACCACTAGTGTGTGGTCGAAGAAAATCCTATAAATACAAACCTGTTGCAGCTGCAACAATTTTCCCAAAATTTAAAAAATTTCGAGACCCTCCTTTTGCTTATTTTGGTTTGATTTTCTACAAAAAGCTATTCCTAATGCCAGAAATGTTGCACTACTTGTTTAAGTTTAACTTGCCATCGAACGCATTTTTGAGTGTTTGAATCGGAAGTTTAGTCACTTGCACTCCCATCGTTGCGGAGAAGTAATAAGCAACTAGATCCAATATTTTTCTCCAATGCACTTTGTCTCAATCGGCCGTCATTTAGATTCTCGTCGGAACATTTTGTTCCTGTGTTCTCCGCAGTTGCGAACGACAGACTACGAAGTCTCCTGATAGTTACATTGACTTTTCAACCCCGCTTTGTTGTTTCATTTATTTTTGAGTTTTGGCGTCCGTCGTTGCGGCGTCGAAAAGCGTTGTCTTTCTGGTGGTTTGAGTTTACTTTTTCGTGGAACTCGATGTATTTTATGTTTCCGTCATTGCGGCTCCTCATCCTTCTATTTGCTCCGATGTTTAGTCTTGTGAGCTTCGAGGATTTATTGGTTTCTCCGAGATGTCTCGACGGTTCACCTAGTTGTTTTACCACCCGACATTATGGGAGGATATGTCGTTATGATCTCTGATCCTCATGTTTTCACCTTTCGATGTTTTCTCCTGCCGCTTATGGTTGACCGGATATATATATATATGGGGGGTCGGGTAAATTATTATTCTATTGTTATTTTGGACTGTCGTTGCGTTGTCGTTCTCGCTTGAGCCAACCAGGACCCCCGCTGTCAGTACCCTCATTCCTAGCTGGCTCCGCCGTGGAAGCTCAACGGTCTTCCTCCCACCAGTTGCACAGCATCGCCAGGTAGGCCCTTGTACTCCTCATCCCATTCTGTTCGACTGGGCTGTTCATTTTTGGTTTGTTGTCATTTATGTGGTTAGGGTTTCCCGTGGTCCTCGTCATTTATATGTATATATGCTGGGACGTGTAGCGTAACTATCAATAGGAGAGTTTTGTTTCCCACGAGGTAGTTTCCTTCTACGGCTATTATGGTTTTCGACCCTGCACTTAATGGTTGGGGAAACTGGTGCAGACGGTCGTTACGCTATCTACACCGGTTTGCCCCATTTTATGCTTGGTCGACTCAGGGAGGATGTTTAGGGATTTCCTAGGGAAAGTCAATCTGTCCACTGGTCTAGTCTCCAACGTCTTTCAAACCAAGACCGTGTTTTTAACTTGTTGTTTCGAGCGACCTGGTTCATGGTCGGATTTGAACCTGAACCGGTCTGGGGTAGTAAAGCATCGCCCAGCCTTAGACAGACCGTAGATGGAACATAGTTAATGTTTTTTTTTAAACGCCCCCTTTAAGTGGCTAGAATAAGTGTCTCCATTGTTCCGTGTAGCGTAGTAGTCATGGCGCCCACAGAGAGCCCGAGGTTGTTCCATAATAACGTAGATTCTGTTTCCCACTCGAGCTTTGTTGATTGAGCCATTTTCAGTGTTAGACAGGAGTATTGGTGTGAACATATTTGCTTAATTTGATTAAAAGCAATCATGTTGAACACATATGAGGTAAAACGTTTACATTGTTATCTCAATCTCTACAATTTGTCCAAAAACAACCTAATAATTACAATTTTATATGTGACAGGAAGATTCCTCCGAGCCCAAAATGTCTAAGCGTCAAAAGAAGAAGGCTCCTGTGGTGGAAGAGGATCCCAACGTCGAAGTCATCACCAAGACCGAATATATTTATCAAGACACCAAATGCATAACTGGTGTAGATCCTGAGTATCAGTGGGGAGACATCTACAGGTTGATCACGCGCCGAGAGGTGCCTGATATAGGTTTTGAGGAAGAAAGCATATACTCCAACATAGAAAGGTCTTCATTGATGAAAATTGATATGAGACCAGAGCTCTTTCCATGCTCTAAAGTAATTGGGTGGATTCTGCCCAAGGCAGATGTAACCACTATGATTCTTGAGAATGTTGACAAACAAGGCTATGCTGCCTATAGCCCAGGATATGTATCCCTGGCCTACCACCTGCCAGAAGCACAAATATTTTTAACTGAAGATTGGCTGAGAAACATCAGAACGGAACTCGTCGAGACCCTTAAGAGGATGCTCATGCCTAGAAGAAACTTTAGAACCAGGCCGACGAGAGAATATGACACTGGGAGCTTAAGGACCCCTTACAGGTTCATTGCCTTAATGCTCAATAGAATTTTTGGGAGAGCTCATGGAAAAAGCTTCAAATTGGAGTGGATGCCGATTATTTTTTACATTGTGACATAGGGGACCATTTTCAACTGGGCCAACATAGTGTCCAATAGCCTTTCGGCCTGTATGGCCTCAGCTTTGGGAGGAGTGTCCCAAAAGAGGTCAGAATTTTACATGAGCTCCATACTCATTGATTGCATATTGTGCAATCAACATTTCCTCGGCCTAAGGTGCATCTGGGACCAAGAAAGGATACATGTTTACTCCACATACAAGGCACTATGGGCTCACAAGTACCACAGTCACTACAGGGAGGTATGTGAACATTTTATCATGCCATTATATACTCTTATTTTCTTAAAAGAATGTGACTGCATGTCTAAGGAGGCACTACAGGTGATCGAGGAATATGTTGATTATTACCTGACTGAGGAGGGGCTCTATTTCAGAATGTTTGGAGGCTCTAGAGCACCCTCCCTATTGCCTAAGAATGCCACAGACTATATAATTCACAAAGAGGCAGTCAGGAAAGTCTTCCTAGATGGCATAGGAATATTTTTATTTGAACATAAGAAGGTTGCATATCCTCCTTTTCCTTTCAAGTTGGGGAGTTATAAGTTTACTAGAGTTAAGAAGGCCGATGAATTTTTGGAGGAGTTGGAAAAGTTTCATTTTGGGGAAATTCCCTTCCACAGGAACGACTCCCACAACAAGGTTGCTGAGCACTGCAAGCCTGGCCAATGTCCATTTTGAATACACTCACCATTGGGACAGAGAAGAGTCTATCTTCCGCAGTGCATTGAACATAACGGCCTTGAGGAAAAGGTTTAAAAAGAATATCACCACCAAAGGAGGAAAGGGGTAGGATGAGTAAGCAAAGGATGATGCGGAAACCAGGAAAAGAAATGAAGAAGCCCAAAGGTTAGCCCAAGAACCCAAAGGGTGGCTGAAGGGAGAAGAGGAAGAGAAAAGAAGAGCTACACAAGAGGAAGCCAAAAAACCAGAAGAAGATGCCAAGATTGAAGAAGAAGAAAGAAAAAGGAAGCTAGATGAGGAGCTTCAGAAACAGGAGGCAGAGAGGATGAAGCTAACCCAAACAGTGACAGAATAGTCAGCCTCTGTCATAGCATACATTCAGACCCGGGATGTGGAGAACCCCGATGTTCAAGACCCAGAAGTACCTGCTGTCAGCACACCTGGATAGTATATGGCCCCCACCCTTAGACTAGTCCCTTTTGAACAGAAGATAGGGGAGGAGGTCCCTGATTTTAATACTATCTTCTATGATAAAGAAAGGAAGAGGATAGTAAAAAGAACTGAAAAGAAGGTTGAAATAGGGGGTCTATCTGGTAAAATGATAACTGATATGACCATTGTATACGGAACAGACAAAGACCCCAGATTCATTATTAGAGTAGGGGCTGCATTGATCCACGCTTCAGAGGAAAATGTAGATAAAATAATGACAGACCTGGAGTGGTCTAAGAAGTCTTCTTCTCAACTAAAAGACACACTAAGAAAGGAAAGAGAAGAAAACAATAAGTTGAAGAGAAAATTTGAAGACGTGCAAAAGGAGATAAAGTCTTCAAAGGATGAACTTCAGGTTCTCCAAGCAGAGAGAAGATCTATGGAGACTTCCCAGGAATGTCTAGAGAAGATACAACAAGAATATCAAGAGTTGAGGGCAGAGAAAGAACAGCTGCTAGGAAATATAGAGGATCTGGAGCTGCAAAAGACCACCTTGGAGGTGAATGAGAGGCAATCTCAAGAACAAGAGACAAAACTTCAAGAGCATATTACCTCTCTGACAGCAGCTTTGGAGGAAGCCAAAGAACAACAAGTTAATCTCCAACCTTTCAAGGAACATGTGCTGGCACAAAAAGCAAATATGCTTCAGTTGCAGACGGCCATAGAAGAGGAAAGATGCCGGGTTTTGCAAGTAGATGGTCGGTTGGAGGAGATTTTGGAGACCTCCTCATATTTTGTTGATAGATCTCAGGACATCCTGGAAGTCCTGATAGCAAGGATGGCAAGACTAGAGAACAATGAAGAAGATCCTACAGAGCTGCCCTCAAAAGATCGACAGGCCCTGAGGCAGGACTACGACTTATTGGATTTTGTCGTTAACACAGCCGAGGATTTCAAGAAGGCTATTAGAAAGACAAAAAGGGCATGTACAGAATTCTTTAGAAGGCTCCTAATTACTTATAATCGATGCCGAGTAGAAGCTGAATGGAGAATAAGTGCTTTTCCGGACCACAACTTGTTTGTGGAAATTTTGTAGAAAAGGTACCGAGAAGAGGAAAGTAAAATACATCACATCAAAGCTCTCAATGACCAAACCTTAAGGAATGACGTAGATCATTTCGCAGTCAGTGTGCAGCTGTTAGAAGATCACTAAGCTGGGGGAAGGAAATGAATCTGCTAATTATGTTCTAGGAAATTATCTAACCGATCTTGAACTAAGATATCATGCCTTAGAAAAAGCCAGTTCTATGATTGACACTCAACCTGAGCTCCTTCAACTTCCTCAGGCTAATAAGGATGACTGTAGACCGGTAGACATTGTTTTGATTTCAAAAATAGCACAATTAGATCATGGTTAGGTGTCTCATGTCTACAATCCAGCCCAACCCTTGACTCACCAGGTTAAAGGATTTTCAGGAGTGGGCACTTTTTTATTTTTCTTTTTTTTAACGATTTGTACATAAATAAATTGATGTTGTTTTATTTTGATTTACCATTTTGTTTCTGGTTATTTTGGTTTTGAATAAAGAGGCAAACTTTTGGTTGCATTGGAAACATCAGGGTTCTTAATTAACTGAAATCTTGATGAAAATATTGTTCTTTTAACAATAGAATGTCTTCTAGTAGGAAGTGTTCCTAATTTAATTGGCCATGCACTCATTGAAGCCCTCCTTTACCCCTTGTAAATAACTCAGAATTAAGAGGTCTAGAATACTATTTCGAGGCTCCATCGATTTCACATCTAAAATGTCCTAGGGAGTGGCAGCGAAGGGCCCATAGAAAGGAAGCAAGGTAAATAGTTTACTATATATAAATGATCCCATGCCATTATTTCAGAAATCCTAAAGGCTATCAAGAGTCAGAACTCTTTAAAGAAACAATACATATCAAAGCAAAGTATCATAAACATGAATTTCAAATTGCCAAAAGTTCTTCTCCATCTGTGAGATGAAAAGTAAATTCTTCTCTCACATAAAAGGACACTATGGATAGAAGAGCCTGAATAAAATTCAGAAAGAAAGGTAGATGGAGGACGCAAAAGAACAAAAGTTCAAACGGCACAAAAAGTGTAATTGCCATGGGAATGAGGAACAAAAGAATAGCGTTGTTTACCATATGTTACGATCCTATGGTGTTCAAGATAGAAATGACCTAAAGGCAAGGGTAAAATAAATATCACTTATTAGGCTTCAAAAGAGTTATTCAGACTTGCAAATATGTTGAGTATTCCCACTACCCAAAGAATGAAGTGCTTCTCAATGATTTAAATGCATGGGTTATCTAGCTTAGGAATACAAGCACCTAGAAGAATTAAACTTTTGAGATAGATATTCTTTTACTAGGAGGAAGTTAAGTCAGAAATCTGGGGTTCACCAGGTAGTCGCCAATTGTTGCAGCTGCAACAATTTTCCCGAAATTCAAAAAAATTCGGGACCCTCCTTTTGCTTATTTTGGTTTGACTGTGATTTGGTTTGATGATTCTGCAAAAAGCTATTCCTAATTCCAAAAATGTTGCACTACTTGTTTAATTTTACCTTGCCATCAAACACATTTTTGAGTGTTTGAATCGGAAGTTTAGTCACTTGCGCTCCCGACGTTGCGGAGAAGTAATAAGCAACTAGCTCCGATATTTTTCTCCGATGCACTTTGCCTCAATCAGCCATCATTTGGATTCCTATCAAAACATTTTGTTCCTGTGTTCTCCGTAGTTGCGGATGGCAGACTACGAATTCTCCTGATAGTTGCATTGACTTTTCAACCCCGCTTTGTTGTTTCATTGATTTTTGAGTTTTGGCGTCCGCCGTTGCGGTGTCGAAAAGTGCTGTCTTTTCGGTGGTCTGAGTTTACTTTTCCACGGAACTTGATGTCTTTTACGTTTCCGTCATTGCAACTCCTCATCCTTCTAATTGCTCCAACATTTAGTCTTGCGAGCTCCGAGGCTTTATTGGTCTCTCCCAGATGTCTCGGCGGTTCACCTAGTTGTTTTACCACCCGATGTTACGGGAGGAGATGTCGTTATGATCTTCGATCCTCATGTTTTCACCTTCCAATGTTTTCACCCACCACTTCTGGTTGACCGGATATATATATATATATGGGGAGTCGGGTAAATTATTATTCTATTGTTATTTTGGACTGTCATTGCGCTATCATTCTCGCTCGAGCCAACCAAGACCCCCGCTATTGGTACCCTCATTCCTAGGTGGCTCCACCATGGAAGATCAACGGTCTTCCTCTCACCAGTTGTGCAGCATCACCAGGTAGGCCCTTGTACTCCTCATCCCATTCCGTTCGACTGGACTGTTCATTTTTGGTTTGTTGTCATTTCCGTGGTTAGGGTTTCCCGTGGTCCCCATTGTTTATAGGTATATATGCTGGGACGTGTAGCATAACTATCAGTAGGAGAGTTTTTTTGCCCATGGGGTAGTTTCCTTTCGCAGCTATTATGGTTTTCGACCCTGCACTTGATGGTTGGGGAAACTGGTGCAGATGGTCGTTACGCTGTCTGCACCGATTTGCCCCATTTCATGCTTGGTCGACTCGGGGAGGATGTTCAGGGCTTTCCTGGGGAAAGTCAATTTTTCCACTGGTCCGGTCTCCAGCGTCTTTCGAACCAAGACCATTTTTTTACCTTGCTGTTTCGAGCAACCCAGTTCATGGTCGGATTCAAACCTGAACCAGTCTGGGGTAGCAAAGCATCGCCCAGCCTTATACGGACCGTAGATGGCACATAGATAATGTTTTTTTTTTGAAGTGCCCCCTTTAAGTGGCTAGAATAAGTGTCTTCATTGTTCCACGTAGCGTAGTAGTCATGGCGCCCACAGAGAGCCCGAGGTTGTTCCATAATAACGTAGAATCTGTTTCCCACTCGAGCTTTGTTGATTGAGCCATTTTTAGTGTTAGACAGGAGTATGGGTGTGAACATATTTGCTTAATTTGATTAACAGTCGTCATGTTGAACACAGATGAGGTAAAACATTTACATTGTTATCTCAATCTCTACAATTTGTCCGAAAATAACCTAATAATTACAATTTTATATGTGACAGGAAGATTCCTCCGAGCCCAAAATGTCTAAGCGTCAAAAGAAGAAGACTCCTGTGGTGGAAGAGGATCCCGATGTCAAAGTCATCACCAAGACCGAATATATTTATGAAGACACCAAATGCATAACTGGTGTATATCCTAAGTATCAATGGGGAGACATCTACAGGTTGATCACGCGCCGAGAGGTGCCTGATATAGGTTTTGAGGAAGAAAGCATATACTCCAACATAGAAAGGTCTTCATTGATGAAGATTGCTATGAGACCAGAGCTCTTTCCATGCTCTAAAGTAATTGGGTGGATTCTTCCCAGGGCAAATGTAACCACTATGATTCTTGAGAATGTTGACAAACAAGGCTATGCTACCTATAGCCCAAGATATGTAGCCCTGGCCTACCACCTGCCAGAAGCACAAATATTTTTAACTGAAGATTGGTTGAGAAACATCAAAATGGACCTCGTCGAGACCCTTAAGAGGATGCTCATGCTTGGAAGAAACTTTAGAACCAGGCCGATGGGAGAATATGACACTGCGAGCTTAAAGACCCCTTACAAGTTCATTGCCTTAATGCTCAATAGAATTTTTGGGAGAGCTCATGGAAAAAGCTTCAAATTGGAGTGGATGCCGATTATTTTTTACGTCGCGACACAGGGGACCATTTTCAACTGGGCCAACATAGTGTCCAATAGCCTTTCTGCCTATATGGCCTCAGCTTTGGGAGGAGTGTCCCAAAAGAGGTCAGAATTTTACATGAGCTCCATACTCATTGATTGCATACTGTGCAATCAACCTTTCCCCAGCCTAAGGTGCATATGGGACCAGGAAAGGATACCTGTTTACTCCACATACAAGCCACTGTGGGCTCACAAGTACCACAGTCACTACTGGGAGGTCTGCGAACATTTTATCGTGCCATTATATACTCTTATTTTCTTAAAAGAATGTGACTGCATGTCTGAGGAGGCACTGCAAGTGATCGAGGAATATGCTGATTATTACCTGACTGAGGAGGGGCTCTATTTCAGAATGTTTGGAGGCTCTAGAGCACCCTCCCTATTTCCTAAGTATTCCATAGACTATATAATTCACAAAGAGGCAGTCAGGCAAGTCTTCCTGGATGGCATAGGAAGATTTTTATTTGAACATAAGAAGGTTGCATATCCTCCTTTGCCTTTCAGGTTGGGGAGTTATAAGTTTACTAGAGTTAATAATGCCGATGAATTTGTGGAGGAGTTGGAAAATTTTCATTTTGGGGAAATTCCCTTCCACAGGAATGACTCCCACAACAAGGTTGCTGAGCACTGCAAGGAGGCCAATGTCCATTTTGAATACACTCACCATTGGGACAAAGAAGATTCTGTCTTCCACAGTGCATTGAACATAACGGCCTTGAGGAAAAGGTTTAAAAAGAAGATCACCACCAAAGGTGGAAAGGGACAGGATGAGCAAGCAAAGGATGATGCAGAAACAAGGAAAAGAAATGAAGAAGCCCAAAGCTTAGCCCAAGAAGTCGAAGGGTGGCTGAAGGGAGAAGAGTAAGAGAAAAGAAGAGCTGCACAAGAGGCAACCAGAAAAGAAGAAGAAGATGCCAATATTGAAGAAGAAGAAAAAAAAATGAAGCTAGATGAGGAGCTTCAGAAATAGGAGGCAAAGAGGATGAAGCTGACCCAAATAGTGATAGAATAGTCAGCCTTTGACATAACAGACATTCAGACCCAGGACATCAAGAACCCCGATGTTCAAGACCCCGAAGTACCTGTTGTCAGTACACTTGGACAGTCTATGGCCCCCACCCTTAGACTAGTCCCTTTTGAATAGAAGATAGGGGAGGAGGTCCTCGATTTTAATACTATCTTATATGATAAAGAAAGGAAAAGGATAGTAAAAAGAACTGAAAAGAAGGTTGAAACAGGGGGTATGTCTGGTAAAATGATAACTGATACGACCATTGTATATGGAACAGACAGAGACCCCAAATTCACTATTAGAGCAGGGGCTACATTGATCCATGCTTCAGAGGACAATGTAGATAAAATAATGACAGACCTGAAGCGGTCTAAGAAGTCTTCTTCTCAACTAAAAGACACACTAAGAAAGGAAAGAGAAGAAAACAATAAGTTGAAGAGAAAATTTGAAGACGTGCAAAAGGAGATAAAGTCTTCAAAGGATGAACTTTAGGTTCTCCAAGCAGAGAGAAGATCTATGGAGACTGCCCAGGAATGTCTAGAGAAGATACAACAAGAATATCAAGAGTTGAGGGCAGAGAAAGAACAGCTGCTAAGAAAGATAGAGGATCTGGAGCTGCAAAGGACCACCTTGGAGGCAAACGAGAGGCAATCTCAAGAACAAGAGACAAAACTTCAAGAGCATATTACCTCTCTGATAGCAGCTTTGGAGGAAGCCAAAGAACAACAAGTTAATCTCCAACCTTTCAATGAACATGTGCTGGCACAAAAATCAAAGATGCTTTAGTTGCAGATGGCCATAGAAGAGGAAAGATGCCGGGTTTCGGAAGTAGATGGTCGGTTGGAGGAGATTTTGGAGACCTCCTCATATTTTGTTGATAGATCTCAGGACATCCTGGAAGTCCTGATAGCAAGGATGGAAAGACTAGAGAACAATAAAGAAGCTCCTGTAGAGCTGCCCTCGAAAGATCGACAGGCCCTGAGGCAGGACTACGACTTATTGGAGTTTGTCATTAACACAGTCGAGGAATTCAATAAGGCTATTAGAAAGACAAAAGGGGCATGTACAGAATTCTTTAGAAGGCTCCTATTTACTTATAACCAATGCCAAGTAGAAGCTGAATGGAGAATAAGTTCTTTTTCGGACCACAACTTGTTTGTGGAAATTTTGCAGAAAAGGTACCGAGAAGAGGAAAGTAAAATAAAGCACATCAAAGCTCTCAATGACCAGACCTTAAGGAATGAGGTAGATCATTCCACAGTCAGTGTGCAGCTGTTATAAGATTAGCTTTGTTTGAGTGCAGCCAGAATTGAAGCCATCAAGAACCATGCTGCAAAATTCGAGATAAATATTCGCTTTTTGGAACCTTCTGAGTTTGAAATCATTGCCTCAGAGGCTTTAGCTTGGAAGAAATTTCTAAATAATCAAGCGGGGCCCTCCTCATGAATATTTGTCCATTTTTTGTAATATGTTGCAATTTTGTAAACACTTAGTAAAAGCAAAATTTTGGGAGTCGAAGAGTTGGGGAAGCCCAAGAGTTATTCACAGACAGCCCAACAGTCTTATTCTTTTGTATAAATATAGAGGACTTAGAAGAAAGAACCTGCGCATCACTTTGTGACTACTCCATGCATCATTTATTACCCTACATGTTAATTAGGCACGTGCATATCATACTTTAAGTCAAAAATACAAAAATATATACGGTGGACCGGGACGTAACCAGTAAAGCCTTTAGTTTTGTTACTTGACCTACGGTAGCCGGACTGCAAACCGGACGGATTCCCTACACCAAACAGTCATGGGCTAGTTGGGAACGTTGACTGGGGAGAATCCCTTGCTGTTGCCGCCTGCGATTTTCCAGGCCTCAACAAAACCATATTTTATAAGTTCACCATCATATACAAGTAAAAATTATAAATTACTAAATGAATTTATATTATGATTCAATATTCCGCAAGTTACTTGCAAGGAAAGCGATTTCTTTACCAAAAGATCAACCTTGGCTTTAATATCATCTGTCTGCGGCCAAATGAATAGAAGACGAAGGATATCCTCATTATTTTTTCTCAAGGCCTTCTCTATCATATTAATTTGGTCTAGAGAATAACCAATTCCAGCATCGTGCATAAACTCATCTACATCTAAAGCTATTGATTGATTTGACGCTGGTTCATACATTGAATCAGTGATTTGCAACAAAAATATATAAAACATTACTAATGTGAAAGCAATAGAATAAGGAAACAAGTGTATTTACAAAACATATCGATTATGATATATTCATAAAATTACAATTAGGTTTACCTGATGCCTGATGCTGTTGTCATATGATCCACAATTGAGGAGTTTCCCCGATCATCCCCCTGCCAAAAAGAAGTAGAAAACATTATCAGAATAAAACCAATATACACATGAAAAAGAAAAAGAAAAATTATGCTCCATATTATATTTGTATAGTCCCAATTGATTATACATGTTTCCTAGAGGGTCGTCTTCTCATCATATCAATGGTTATAGGGGACCTGCCTCGATCTACTAATAGGGAGGTGCCCCTTACATCACCCTGCATCAAAAACATAGAAAAAATTAACTAAACAAAACCAAAATACTCATGGTAGCAACATAATAAGAAAACATTTTAACGTATTTAAATTGTACAATTATAATCAATTATACATGTTTCCACAAGGCTGCTGTTGTCTAATCAAAACCGGGTGGTTTCCACGATCAACACTCTGCAACAAGTATATAGATAACATTATCTAAATGAATTGAATATACTCATGAAAAAACACAACAATTTTTTTTTTCATATTAAATTTGTACAATTGCATTTATGTATACCTCCTTCCTCGAGGTAAGTCCGATATCATCTACTACTAGGTCGGTGCCCCTTACAACACCCTGCTTCAAAAACATAGAAAAAAATATCCAAACAAAACGAAAATACTCCCGGAAACAACATAATAAGAAACATTTTGATGTATTTAAATTGTACAATTACAATCACGTATACTTGTTTCCCCGAGGTTGTTGTAGTTTGATCAACAGCTAAGTGGTTTCCCTGATCAACACTCTGCAACAAATATACAAATAAAATTATATAAACCAAACAAATATACTCATGAAAAAAAACTCTTGTTAGCACTCAGAACGTACCCAAGTTGTGAGAGGTAAATCTTGAAGTAACTGCAAGAACCACTTTATACTGTATTTCTTACCCAATACAATCAGAGAGGGATCTCTCGCTATTTACAAGGTTTTCATACTCAAAATATTCAATCAAAGACAGTCAGAAGGTCATATTTCTGAATAGGACAAGTTTGTTTTTATAAAGTTTGGTGGGACAATCATGGAGGAGACCATTGGGCGATGGAGTCAACAATCAGATCTGAAACAAGTTGCAGCAGGTAAGAAGTCTAAAGGTTTGTGGATAGAGGAAAGATAGACACCATTTCTTCAATCTGGAGGTATTAGCAGGTTGAATAGAGGAAAGAGGGAGACAACCCATCTAACAGAGCACCTAACTAAGGTGAATTCTGCAAGACTTTAGAAGAAAACATTTAAAAATGATTGAACAATGGACCTAGAGAATTCGAGATGAATTCTGGCCCATATACACTAATGCTCAAACATGAAAGAAAATACAAAATGGAGTGTGAAATAGGATAATACAGTCACATAAAGAAATTACTTATTGAAGAAAATATGGCATAGGAATCTCTGCCATGAGAGGTTTAGCGTTCCTCTTCTGCAATTTTATTAATCTCAAAAACTGAAACCCATTACAATGCAAAGCCTGTCCACTCTTGAAAAACCAACCTTTCTCCTCAAATCCTCGAGGATAGTCCTCGAAATAGGACCTGGAACTGTTTACAGTCATAATAAAAAATAAAAACTAGAGTGTGGTACTTCTGCCACAGTTTACATATATTCGAACAAACATCATGGAGTTAGTGCGCATACTCGGTCTAGATGGTAGCACGATGTTTCTGTTTCCGAGCTTGCGGGTCGTGAAAACGACGTCTCAGGATGCTTTTGGTGGCTCATTTCTAACTGGGCTTGACCACCTATCTGTCTATTGAGTCAGCAGCATGTCCATCCCTTTTTGTTTGTTCCATGCTCAAAGGCACCTTTCTACATGTTTTTAGAGCCGGCAAAGGAGTTTATATCCTTCCCATGCTTAGCCTTCTTCACAGCTCCCTCCTCTCCGGGTAACATTGTTGTATGAGGGGTACTTGAAGAATGGTTGCATTGCCTCTGTCAAGAACAAGCCTCTGTAGTGGCTTGTCATTCTTGTACTCCTCACCTCCCCTGAGGTGGGATCTCCTATAGGCAATACGGTGGGGTACGCCTTCGACCTCCTCACCACCTCAGATAAAGTTGGCAAATGGATTTCACAAAGGCAGTGATGAAGACTTTGGACACCCACCCTCCCAATATGAGCATTTTATCCTACTGGCCACTACTAAACATGGTCACCACGAACCAAGGCTTTGGAGGAAGCGATTGCATCTGGGGGTTTTGGGGGGACACCCATGGGATATGAAAACCAAGGCACCGTGCAGCTGGAGGTATGGCTATCAGAAAACTAGTGAATCTCTCAAAGGGATTTATGTTTGTTCCCCAATGGCTAGTGTTTTCCTGGTGTAAACACCTAGGATGATACCGAAACATAAAGGTATGTTCACCAACCATCAACATTTCCTGACAGACGAGCTTCTCAAACCAAACAGCCATTGCAATTTTCAGGAAAAATCAAGACCTTATGCAAATTAATGCTTTGGATTTCCTCTTCAGTGTTCACTCATCTCCTGCTCTTTAGCGGCTCTGGAGGGTGGCATTTATATAGGATGATGAATATGGAAATGGAGATGGTTGGTCAGCATTATTGCACACTCCTTAGTTGGTCATCATAATGGTTACATGAGTGGACATGGGGATGGGGATCTCCATTTGCTATTGAGAATCCAGTCATGTCGCCTCCTATGATGTTGCGTTACCATCCATATGGATCACGATATTTGGAATTAACATTCTTTTCCCTTTCACTTATGCTGACGGTGGTATTCATAACATTTTTGGCTAGCCACATCCATTTGGTTCGTGTAAAGGCCAGATTCTCTGCTTCAAAGATTCAAGTTTCATGATCTCCCGCTGTTTCTTACGTAACCCTCTTGACAGATCTCTGGATTTTGGAGGGATGGTGATGTCATGGACATCATTTTCACCTAAGGCATGTCACAAATGGATTTGAGGGATTTTATCATTGGTTAGATCGTATGTGAGGATATCCTTTCTGTACCAGACCTAACCAAGACACAACCTTTACCAGGTTGAACATATTCTAGACCATCGATCTGAACCTATCCTGTGTCCATCGTACATGTGTACATGGTCTCCCTTCTTTTCCATTTTCAGAAATACTCAGGGGGTTCGAGAATTCCTACCTTGTCCATTCGCGTTGTATTTTGATCCTGTCCATGCTGGCGCTTCATATATTCAGTCAGGTTATCGTCAGCTCCATGTGGATCCTTTCCTTTGCAATCTGAGCCTTTGGTACACAGCATCTTCACACCAGAATCCCACACCAACCACCTGCACAACTTGATTCGAGAGAATCAACATCGACCATTGATTAGTAACCTTCCTTCATCGAGACCATTCAACTCTGAAGACCTTAACCCTTCATCGATCTTCCCTCATTCAATCGATTGGGCACCTTCAGATCATGGAATTTACCACGTCCATCAATCAACCCTGAACTCGTGTCGTGACCGTTGATCTAGGTAGCCCCTAACACTTTTCACAATTTGTAATCTCAATTTTACCCGTGTTAGTTCAGATCACAGAATTGACTACAACCGCAGATACATATACACCTTTATATCAGTTGTCCGATCCTTTCTCCCTTTAACACATTCTGCGATTTGGAAAATTTTCTCCCTCCGTGCATGTTTATCGAGCAGAATCATTTAGGGCCATCGATCTAGATTTGCATCTATCTCAACCCTCCAACACTTCTCCCCTTTAAATGACTTCACAAATCTAAATACAGAATATTACCTCACATCTCCCACTGGCGGAATGTCTTTCCATCATTTTTCTCCATCACCTTGCATCTGGACCGTTGATCTTATCATTGTTTACCTCCTCTCTACTATTGCACGCTCCAAAGAGGGAGTGATCTACCACCATGGATCAAACTCATTTTCATCATCCAATGTCCTACGATGAAGATCATGCTAACCTGTTAATTCCAAGGGTGCTTTCATGAAATATTCACATATAACCATTTCCAAACCTTACAAGCCCATAATCCCAAAATTCAAACATAGTGCTAACAATTGGCTCCATTAGGGATTTTATCCTCCTAGATCAAAGAACCCCGTAGACCAAGTGCTAGGTCCATTGGGTTGCTCTCAGTCTTTCTCTGGACCCCTCAATCTACTTTGAGCTGAACCATGAACTAAACTACTATGTAAGAAAATTCCTGTCAATCTATAAACTGTCACCTGGCCATACTCTCAAAACTGAAAAATGACTGTAACTGCAGACTTTAACATATAATTGAACTACGCTTGAAACTGAAACTACACTAAAAACTACTGAAAGAAATCTCACCATGTCGATCTTATTCATGCCTACCTATCCTACTTAACTGAGCACAAATGCCCAATTAAGTAAACTCTGAATTCCAATGAAGGCAATCAAGAAATTTATCCAATAACTCTGTTTCTTCTTCATGATTGATTAAAAACAAAGATGACAGACATAATGGAAGAAGGTTATAACAAATAAATTGATATTTACAGTAGAGATATAACTAGTCATTACCATTACTCAGCTTCTCCATGTATTCTACCACCGTATCATAGAAAACATGACAACTCTCAACATACTTTGTCCTTTGCTTACCATAGGAGAGTTGTCCAAAATGTAACTCCTCTAGCATAATGTTAAACTGTTCTTCAAAAGAACTTTGAAAGGAACTATCATGACTGATTTCAAATGAAATGTCCACCATTTCATTCAAAATTTCTGAATATAAAACTTCACCTTCCTTATATGCTTCAATAGAGATATCACTCTTTTTTCCAACAGAATCAAGCCAACAGAATCCTTCTTTATGGGATGAAATTTTGGAATGCAAAAGATTAAAAGAAGGGTTAATTTGGGAACCCTCACCTCTTGCTTTGTGATCCAATGCCTCATTGCAAACCACTGAATTTTCCATAAGCTAAGATTGACTGCATGATTTTTCATCCTCATCATATTTTGTTTCAAACAAGTTCATGAAATGTACGATATACTCAAATTTATGTTTCTGTTTAGAGGCTTTAAGCCTCTATCTTATCAACTCAAATGAAGAATAACACAAAGGTAAACTATCACCTTCAGCATGCTCATTGTCCTCTATTTTTCCAGCCTTCTGACTTTGGATACAGTCAGCTTCTATTCACTAATAGACTTCGATTTCATAGCTGGTTTTTTAGGTATAACATCTAGGCATTCATCCTCGTATTCATCATATATGGGCATTCTAAAATCCTTTTTAAAATCACCACTAACAAAATTTGTAATAGGCTGATTGCAATCTTCAGAAAACAGATTAGTAGAGCCATCTTCTTTTATATCATTGGGCTGATCATTTCTCTGTTTACTAAGAGAAGGTTTGAGATGCATAAAGAATGTTTCTTTGTGTTTATGTTACTCAACCAATTTTAATTTCTTTTCCATTTTATCACTATTGTCTTGTTCTGAAAATATTTTAAACATACTAGATTATCTTCAACCTCCAAACAATCAATAAACATGTGCTACAATGTAACTGACTTTCTCGCCAAAAGGAGCAATGGAATATCAGGATGAAAGGCAGCTGCATAATGAAGCTTAGCAGCATTTTCAAGAGGTTGTATTCCCTTTGGCATGTTATAGTAAAAGCTTGCAAACCTTCTGTTAAAACTAGACATGGTTTCACCCTCCAATTTCTTCAATGAATAGAACTCTGAAATTATTTGGTCCAATGGCCTTCTCTTACCCCAAAATTTTAAAAATATGTTAGAAAACTCTTCCCATGTGCTGATGGATTCAGGTTTCAAGTGCTTGAACCATTCCTTAGCATCTCTTTGCAAAGATTGGGAAAAATCCCTCATGCAGACATAAACATGTTCTACTTCAAAAAGATCAAGGAAATGCTCAAAGGCTTGCAAAAAAATTTCAGTTGAAAGGTTCTTGGATTCTCCATTAAACTTAGGAAGGTACTTGTAGTGCTTAGTAGGGAAATCATGAAGAATAAGAGGTAAGTGAAGTGGTCTGTATTGGTTTGTGATATTGGAAGAAACAGAGCTATGGGGAATGGAAGTATTGTCAACTGAGGTTTCATGAGGCTTACAAGGGTGGCCTTTAATTTCCTATGGTTCGAATGAAGGATCCCGATCAAAATCAAACATACATGGTGATGGAATACTTTCAGTTCATAAAGAAGGATATACATGAGTAAATTCATGGTGTTGTTTTGAGTGCAATGCATAATGAAAAACTGTTTTGAAAAGCCTACGAAGAGATAGTAAAAAAATTTCAAAAAAGGATAATACATCTTGGAGGAAGCTGAAACTTGAGTACCTTATCCTTTTATCATGCATTATTATATTTTATAATGAGCTCATTTCCCCAGTAGAGCCTGTCGATTTTCTTTGAAAGCTTAATCTCTGTACATATCACCAGTGGAGTCACCGAAAGGTAAATTCTCTAAGAATGGAGTCTCCAAGTGAAAGATGCACAACCTTTCTGAAGTTTGACTATTATTCACCATCAACAATCAAATCTTAAACTATGTCGTTTATACCCAGGGAGGATTTGAAGATTCATCCTCGGAAATGACGCCAGTTTGTTAGCACTCAAAACATACCCAGCTTGTGAGAGGTAAATCCCAAGGTAACAACAAGAACCACTTTAGACTATATTTCTGACCCAATACAATCAAAGAGGGATATCTCACTATTCACAATGTTTTTGTTAGTTTTTCAACATTCAAGCTAGCATTATGTTAGGATCTTTACTGAGAGAACAACAAGTACAGCAATCAAAGACAAGAGACAATGAACACCGTGTTTTTCATCGGGGAAACCATAAATGGAGAAAACCCCGCAACTTCCTTGGATATAGAATCAGCACAAGATGTAAAAACCCAAAACAATAAGATGCACTCCCGATAGCAATAATCTTCTTCTTGTCTAGCCCCAGTGTCTTATCCTTCCTAAACTATGCGCTACACTTGAGTGTGTGAGTGATGTATGTTAAATAGAGACCCCAGCTCTCTATTTATACTAATCTCGACATGACTAAAACCCTACTAGGGCCGACCTCTACTAGGAGAGTCTAATAACCCTAGTGCCCTGGAACTGCAAGGACTTTAACCCTTACACAATTGGAGGGTTACCCACTATGACTTGACATGACTTGTTTACATTATTGATTCTCCTGATCGAAACATCGAGGCATGACAACATGACTCAATTACATAATAGATACATCCCGGAATAAACATCGATTTACAATACATAAGATACATAGATGAATACATTCCGAAGTTACAAATACATCAACACTCCCTCTTAACTAGGAAGGTATTCTTTCGACACAATTTTCAGCACTGGTCTTCTTCTCTATATCAACTGGATCATCTCGTCATCTGCATCTTGAGTCTTCTGAGTCTTCAAGTCATCTTTGTCTTCAAGTCATCTTCATTCTTCGAATCTAGATCATCATCACTAGATCTGGATCATCTCTCGATCTGGATCAACATGGGACATCATTATGGATCTGGATCATCTCTCGATCTGGATCAACATCACTAGATCTGGATCATCACTCGATCTAGATCAACATCACTGGATCTGGATCATCACTCGATCTAGATCAACATCACTGGATCTGGATCATCACTCAATCTGGATCATCATCACTGGACTAGATCTAGATCATCACTCGATCTAGATCATCACTGGATCTGGATCATCTCTCGATCTGGATCATCACTTGATCTGGATCTCTCAAAGTCATCATAACTGGATTTGGATCATAGCTTGATCTGGATCTCATCTGTTCATCATCATGTGTGCTATCTTGTTGTAGAAATTTCTACAGAGCCAGCCTTCTTTCATGTTGGTTGTAGGCCTAGCCATCAGGTAGGTCTTCGCCCAACACTTACATATGACCTACTCATCAGAAAGGCATGCCCAACACTCACATCTGAGCATGTAGTAAACTACAATCACATCAGAAAGGCCCAACACTCACATTCACCAGCATGATAGGACATCACATCACTAACATCTATGAAAAGGCTTCAGCACTTATATCTGACCTGGAAGGAACTGAATCCTCTCACCATCGCTAGAAAGGCTTGCACTCACATCTGACATGGAAGGAACTGAATCCTCTCACCATGACAGAATGTCCTGCACTCACATCTGACATGGAAGGAACTGAATCCTCTCACCATGACAGAATGTCCCACACTCACATCTAACATGGAAGGAACTGAATCCTCTCACCATGACAAAATGGCCTGCAGTCCCAGACTGAGTTACTTGGTAATGAACTAGGTGCCTCCACTCTCCTGGAGAGTGGAAGTTTCCCTTACATCTGTCCTACTCTACAAAATGGCCAGCACTCATATCTGACATGGAAGGAATTGAATCCTCTCACCATGACAAAATGGCTCAGCCCTTACATCTGACCTGCTCATCATAATGGCTTTGGATCTTCGCACTCATATCTGACATGGAAGGAACTGAATCCTCTCACCATGATAGAATGGCTTAGCCCTTATATCTAACCTACTCATTAGAATGGATTTAGATCTTAGCACTCATATCTGACATGGAAGGAACTGAATCCTCTCATCATGACAGAATGGCTCAGCCCTTACATCTGACCTGCTCATCAGAATGGCTTTGGGACTCATCACTTTCTCTTGGAGGAAACCTCGATCTAGAGAACACTAAGCTTCTCCCTGAAGTACTCGAACTTCACTCTGGCCAATGGCTTCGTCAACACATCAGCTATCTATTCCTTCGTCGCAACATACTGGAGCTTCACTACTCCCCTCTGCACCATATCCCTAATATAGTGATACTTGATCTCGATGTGCTTCGACTTGTCATGGAACACTGGATTCTATGACAACTTCACGCAACTCTGGTTGTCACAATGTATAAAAGTAGCATCCATCTGGAGATCAAATAAATTAGACAGTAGCTTCCTTAGCCATACTGCCTCACAACTAGCTGAACAAGCTGCGACATACTCTACTTCAACTGTATTCAGTGCCACACAGGATTGTTTCCTACTAAACCAGGAGATCACACCTAATCCCATATTGAAGCAACACCCTGAACTACTCTTCCTATCGATGGCACTACCTGCCCAATCGGAATCAACATAACCCTCCAAGTTCATATTCTGATTCACATCATACTTGAGCCCATAATCAACTGTACCCCTCAGGTAACTCAGAATATGTTTTGCAGCAATCAAGTGAACATTTCTCGGATCTGTCAAGAACTGGCTCAAGGTGTTCACAGTAAAGCAAATGTATGGTCTCGTGTTTGTCAGTTACATCAATGATCCAATCATCTGGCGATACATCATAGCATCAACCAACTCTGATGAAGCATCACTCAATAGCTTCAAGTTCAATGCCATAGGTGTGGCCATAGTCTTGCAGTCCATCATCCCAAACCTCTTCAGGATCTCTACTACATACTTCCCTTGTCCAAGGAAGATTCCATCCGCACTCTGCCACACCTCCATACCTAGAAAATAATGTATCATACCCAAGTCCTTCATCTCAGACTTGGCAGCAATCTTTCTCTTCGTATCAGTAATCAACCCATCCATACCTGTCACAAACAGATCATCTACATATAGTAGAATCATCACTGGGTTTCCATCTTCAAACTTGTAGTAAAGGTTGGAATCTTCTTTACTCTTGGTAAAGCCCAAACTGGATAGAAAGCTATCAATTCTGTCGTACCATGTCCTGGGTGCCTGTTTCAAACCGTACAGGGATTTCTTCAATCTACATACATGAGACTCCCTGTCATGTGTCTCAAAACTGAGTGGTTGTTCTACATACACTTCCTCTTCCACTACACCATTCAAGAAAGTAGTCTTGACATCCATCTGGTGTATCTTCCATTTCATCACTACAGCCAGAGCAAGTACTGATTTGATGGAAGTGTATCTGGCTACAGTTGCAAAGGTTTCTTCATAGTCTATTCCCTCTTTCTAAGAGAAACCCTGAGCTACAAATCTTTCCTTATATTTTTCAATGCTACCATCTGCAGCATGTTTGATCTTTTAGATCCATTTGGAAGTTACAAGTGACTTCCCGTCTGGTCTTGGAACAACATCCCAAACATCATTCTTCATGATCAATTGGTACTCTTCGATCATAACATCCTTCCATTCTTTCCGTTCTACCACTTCTTCATAACTGGAAGGTTCTTTATCAATGAAATCACATAGTAAATCTACATACCCGGAACAGGATCTGGTCCTCTTTCTTTCTCTGTGATTCTCTTCTGGAGCCCCATATCTTTCTGCACCTTGGATAAGTTCTCATACCCAATCAAGTTTCCTCTTATGAGGATTCTTCTCCAAAGGTGGATCTATAGGTCTTTGTGGTTCTTCAAATTCTCGATCTTCTTCTCGAGTTTCTTCATTCATGGTTGTATCATGAATTTTGGGTGCTTCTGCTTCTTCAGGTTCTTCAACAAGTCTCTTTCTAGATTTGTTGTAAGCTGTGTCTTCATCAAATGTCACATCCCTACTGATGTCAATTCTTCTTGTATCCCGGGAAATATATTCTGTAAGCCTTCGAGCTTTCAGAGTATCCCACAAATATACCCTTCTTTCCTAAAGGATCTAATTTAGTCCTCTTCTTTTTTGGAATGTGGATGTACACAGGACAGCCGAATATTCTGAGATGGCTGACTTCTGGTTTCTTTCCGGAGAAGACTTCTTCAGGAGTCTTGTTCTTGAGTACTCTATGTGGAGTACGGTTCTGTACATACACCGATGTTCTAGTAGCTTCCGCCCAAAGATGCATAGGAAGGTCTTGATCATGAAGCATTGCTTTTATAGCTTCCATGATAGTTCTGTTCTTCCATTCTGCAATCCCTTTCTATTGTGGATTATAAGGAGTGTACAACTCCCTCTTAATCCCTGATTCTTTGCATATCTCTTTGAATTCATTTGAAGTGAATTCTTTGCCATTATCCGATCGAATGGTCTTGATCTTCTTTTCAGTATGGTTCTTGATCAAGGCTTTGAATTCCTTGAACTTACTGAATACTTCGTCTTTTTTCTTCATGAAGTAAACCCATGTCTTCCTAGAAAATTCATCAATAAAAGAAACATAATATGCATACCTACTTAGAGAGTTTGATGACATAGTACCGCATACATCGGAGTCGATGATTTCCAAGATTTCTTTTGCTTTGCTTTAGCTACTTGGAAATGTCTTCTTTGTATTCTTTCCTTTCGCATATCCTTTGCAGACCCCATCATGTTTTGCTTGGATTTCTAGAAGACCTTCAACGGCTTTGCTTGCAATAGGTAGTGCTCCGTAATGCACATGTGCAAGCCTTCTATGCCAAAGTTCACTTGGCTCTACTGTGTCATGGACCAATCCTTGTTCTGGATGGCCCTTCAATTTGTACAATCCTCCTTCTTGGTCTCCAATCACTACCACATCATCGATAGTCTTTCCATTTGGCCACATGATGACTTGAACATCTATGAATGCAACCCACATTCCTTTTGTGTCAAAACCCCAAATTTTCTGAAAAATTTTAAAAATTTTAAATGCTTATAATTTCAATAAATGCAGTCACTAACTGTTTGATTAGTTATATGTTACTAGATTCATATCTGAATGATCTCTTGATTATGCTTAACTTTATATAATAGATTCTTTCCAGTTACTGATTGGTTTTCTGTTTGCGACCACAAGGTGGGACTGCGATGAAAAACTGGGCTTACTTAGATTCCGAGCTAACGCAGAAGTTTTCCTTCTCTCACAGATATACAGGTAAGATGTTTGGGTGCCGCCAACGAATTTCTAAAGTATTCAAATAAAGATTCGCTATACAAAACTTAATTCAGTAGAAGAATATATATGCTAGTCAGATTTCTCAAGCTTATCAAGGTAAAGCTTTGACTATAATTCCTTTTAAGATCTTACTGTTAGAGAATTGAATTCTACTAGTAAAGATGACAGCTATTTTTCCTTCATGAAAGCAGGATTTAATATTCCTACGCAGTACTGAACTGTTTGATGTATCTACTAATTGCAAGTGTAAATGTAATAAATATTTCTTATTTAGCACAGTAAGTATGGCAGGGTCACATCGTCAAAAATCTAAATTTAATTGTTCATAATTTCTGGATCACTCCATGATTGAATTTACAACTGCAAGTGTAATTTGATAAGGAGGTTTAAGTACCAAACTTATACTTTTCTTAATTCAAGAATTAAAAGGTTCACTACTTTACTATAAGTCACTTTAAAGTCTTCCTTTAGTATTTAAAGATCTGTATTGTTTGGGAAACTATTTCTATCCCAAGGTCAATAATCAGATGGTAAACTTATAGATCATTTCTAGATTTATTCTACTCAAATGCCACTTTATGATTTTCAAAACTATAATATCAAGCCAAGGAAAATTAATTACAAAAGCTAATTATCATATAATGACTCTATAATACCTTTCATAACCTTTGAGCTTGAATTTGTCAAAAAAGATTATTTGTCACAAATGATTCTATAACTAGAATAGGGTTGTTATTTTAAATGCAAGGGATTATCATAAGGGTCAAGAGTAAAACCATAACCATGATCAAATGATCACTTAACTTGATTATTGTAATTCTATAGTCTTCATACTATTATTCCCTTTACCTTCATTTGTGAACTAAGGCAATATATAATATAGAAAAAATAGGTTTATATACAAGCCGCACCATGTAAACTATTATCTCCCTTTGCTCTTATATCTTATAACAAATATTAAAATCCTCCATATGTAGATATGTTAAACCAAACAATGAGAAAACTTTACGTTAAAATTTTTTCCATCATTATTCTAATGTTTACATGATTGATTTTAAAACGCAAGTGGTTGACTAAGGTGTGTCGAACCTTGTAGAACCTCCACGATATGATTTGGGTTGCAAAATCATTGGAGATCTTGTTCGTGGAACTATAATGTTCCTACCCACTGCATGTTAATTATTAAAAGGATTACGTGGGCTCTTTTTAGCCAAGTACTGACATGTTAAAAGGTTTGACCCGAACCCTAGCTCTTCATTCTTCCACTACCTTCGGGCCTTCGGCCGCTCTGCAAAGACTTTCTTGTCCGCTCCGTTGCTGGCACTGTCTGTTATCAGTCATGTTGCTGGTTATACTCCCTGAGAGTTCGTCCACTGAATTGTGAGGAAGATTGCTGTGGTCAAAAGTTTAATGCTTTGGGTGAAGGTTTGTGTTGATTCTTAGGGTTTCGCCACCCTGCACAATTAGTTCTGGACCCTTTACTTTGAAGAGTCTTCGCTTAGGCTGGGTAATGCGAAGCATTGTCTTTTGATTCAGAATTGCTGTGCAAAAGGGTTTGTATTGCCGTGTACTGTCTCTAACAGAAAATAAAAGTAGAGGAGGCCGATTCTAACGGCTGTTGCACCTGATGCTATCGTTTTCCTTCGTGACCGGTTGATTTTCGTGTCAGCGAACTCCTTCTCCTCTGCTGTAGATGAAGGGTTCCATCTTCCTCGTACTAGTGGTCGTATTGTTGTTCTTCCAAGGTCAAGTTTCAATTAATCCTTAAGGTAATGTACAGGGTTTAATCTTTGTTTTCTTTCAAAAGAAAATAATTTAAAATAAACAGCAGTTTGCCAGATTTTAATATTATGCTTTCCTTCTTTACAGGGTTGGCCTTCTCTCCTTGGCGTGGAAGGTGCGAGACTTCAACGGCTGGCTCCTCCTGGTAAGCCTGGTTTTATTCATGGAATTTTCCTCCTTGCTGGTCCTTTAGGGCAATTATGGGTTTTTTCCCTCATGGTTTGTAACCCTCACGGTTACCTTGGTTCAGTTTAGTGAACCTAAACGTTGTCAAAAGAGTTTTCTCTCTTCGTCTGGCATGGGGTCTTTGGCTGTTTCCGAAACTGTGGTTTTGGTCCTTTACTTGATTACTGTGTAATGTATACATATATATTACTGTTTGTACAGGCTGTATAAGCTTCATTTTATAAATCATGTTTGTAGCCGTGAGGTATAAAGGAGATAAAAATCCTTCCCTTTAATGAACCTCATTGCATACTTTTAATTTTGACAGGGTTTACCTAGAATTTAGAGCTAAAAGTTGTCCATACAAATTTCTTGAGTTATATATTTTGTTTACTGTACAGTTTTAAAACAATATAATGTGTAAGCTCGACTTGTTGAACCTATCTGTGTTCGGATACCTCTGATTCATGTAAATTTGATAAATAACTAATTTACTCTCTCTAAATTATTTATGGTATTAACAGGTAGGGTTTTTCCTGTACATTAATAATACATTGGGTTATTTATTTATTTAAAGAATTTTATAAATTGTTATAATGGTTATACTCTATGAATTATAAAGTCTTAATGTTTTAATAACATTCTTTAAGTAACTGACAGTGTAACCTTGTGTACAGGTTCTATAATATATTTATGTTTACCAAAAATAGATTAAGGCATTACTATGATTTCCTAACAATACTATTTTTATAAGTAATTAATAGGATAGTAATTATCAGTTATTATAATAACAATGTTATTCTTCCTGTAATACTTATTACTTTTGTTGCTAGCTCTGCTTAGGTTCTTTTATAAGTATATATGGTAATAATAATTTGTTCTCTGTTTATATAATAACCTGTTGTTAATGTATTTTCCAAACTTACTATTATTTACACTGTGCTTCTGCAATTATGAGGGTTTCCAGTTATGTTTTATATAAATATAGTTTAAGCTCGAAGTCAATCATTCTGTTACTCTGTTATTTACTTACTATTAATTATGCACTTGAAATTTTTACTCTTAATATTTCTTTTATAAATTTACTGTCAAAGATTATGTACTTGATTTATACCTTGACTTGCTAGTTATTAAGAAAATTGTGAGTGTTAACATATAATTTATACCCTTCAATTCATATAGGGTCTTTATATTCTTATTTTATTTTAATATTGTTCTTAAGTTCTGTTTAAGTTCTGTTTATTTACC
>LPNX010140071.1:24236-45567 GCA_001517045.1 Pseudotsuga menziesii | reverse complement strand
GATTTAAAATTATTCTTCCCACGACGACCTCTCATTGCGCCCTGTTGGGAACATGGCTGTCTTGATTGTTGGGCCAGATAATGATTTCTCATGGAGCCTCTGGACGACCTCCCAAATCCACATTCTGTTAAACAAACCAGAGCATTCAATGCCTTCAAAACGATTACCGCTTCACATCCAGTTAAAGAAACCAGAGCATTCTCCTTGAATAGGATTATCGAAGACGATAGAATTGGGCATTGAATCAAAATATCGCAGATGGAAATAATTAGGTATTGAATCAACTCATGCGTCTTCTTTATAATTTCCTGGTAGGTAGCGTGATTTATTGTTCTCTTCTTTTTTTGGTTAGCTTCCTGTCATGTATCATGATTTCTTCTTCTTTTGTTTGATTGGTTATTCTCTGCCTGGTTATCCTTTCAGCGGAAATACAATAACCGCGATTGGATGAAATTTAACTGTTGGTTATATCTCTTCAAATATCCACCTAGCTAGCTCAGAGTGTGTTGATTGTTATGTTGAATTAGTGGACACATTTACTATTGAAAATGCCCTCAATTTTCTGCTCCCAAACATTTTTCCGGATGTCGGGATGTTGTCGTGGCTCATCTTTCGCACTCCTTACCATCAGTTGGCATGACAAATCTGCCTTCATGTTTTCCTCAAGAACCAAATGTTCCTCCTCATCATTACAAGTTAGTTATCATGCAATTTGAAAGATTTGAAACTGATCCATCCCAAAAGGGGTCATTGGATTCCGTTGGAGGTACATTGTTCTAGTTGACAACATCTATATCAAAGTTTTACCATTGAATAATGTATATGTTTGAATCTAACTCATTATCTTTTCTTATGGCAGTTTAGCTTCTCTTTATTTCACTCTTATTTGTTGAATCTAACGTCTGTTGCACAAAAAATTTTCTTCTACTTCCTCATGATTGTGTAACCTTTAATTCATTGGCTTGTAAATTCCATCCACATTTCCTTTGTAACTCGATCCATACATCTTCTTCTCAAGATATTCTTTCACTTCACATTGAAATTAGAGCCAAGGGTTTAACAATCCTAAGATAGTGACCCCCCATTAATTGGAGAGCCTAATCAAACCAAATCAAATAAAAACATGGGTTAATTAATCATTAAAGAACCAAAGTTTAATGTAAAAGAGGTATGATTTAAATTACAAATCCAAAGACTGTAGTATATTCCTTTGACGAAAAAAAATCCAATACATATCAATAATAAATAAACTCAATTTAAAAAGAACTAGCATATTAAGAAAACACCTAAAAAAGACCATTAGAAATATATTTATTCCATTCCTCTCTTATTTTTTAGTACCCCATGAAATATTGGATCCACCTCAATACATATCAATAATAAATAAACTCAATTTAAAAAGAACTAGCATATTAAGAAATCACCTAAAAAAGACCATTAGAAATATATTTATTCCATTCCTCTCTTATTTTTTAGTACCCCATGAAATATTGGATCCACCTCTTCCAATAGCTAACGTGTTCTCTATTCTTTCGTGAATGGAGACTGCAAAAGCTTGAGGGTTGTGTTCCTTTGTATGTCCTAGAATTCTCATTTCTAATCTTTTTGCTTTTGTGTACTCCAAAATAGATATGGGTGATATAAAGAACTAGATCCAACATGAGATATTTTATATGAATTGATTTAATAAGAAATAAATAGGTTTGCTTTAGAATTTTTGAATGCAACCTAAAATATATGCATTTATGATTTTTAGAAGAAAAGAACATGTTTTTTTTTGCTTTTTTGGTTTCCCAATAATATATTAACAATTTTTCTAATTAGTGGGATTTTGTTTTCCTTGTTAGACTGAGTGAACCATATGTTTTTTTGTTTCCAAAACATTTAGTAATCATTTTTGAAAGATGCATAATAATTTTAAATAAATAAATCAAAAAGTTCAATATCTAATAGAGATGGATGATTAAGGAGTTCGGAAGAAACTTTTTTTTTTAATTGATTTAATCTTTAATCTTATACTATGAGATTAATGAATTTGGAAAAAAATCTCATATAGATTAATTAAGAAATAAACAAAACTTCAGTGACTAATCAAATTCAAAAGAACTTTGAGCTCATTCTTTGATTAACATATATATGAAATAGAAAAAAACATAAAAAAAAATTTATATTGACATTTATATGCATTACAATTAAAGTAACAATGTATCATCAACTACAAACATACAATATAAATTAACTAAAAATACAACAATATTAAAATAAATTAAAACAAAAATGATCAATAAAGAAAATCGAAAAAATTATAGTAAATACACAAATAAGTATATAATCATATATTTAGTGAACGTTTCTTTCTTTTGGCTTGCTGCCAAAAAGCCAAAAGATTTCCTTGGTTTTTGTTGGATCTCTTTGGGTGCTTTTTGATTTTTTGTTTCCACGTTTATGAGCCTTTTGATCTTTTTGTTTCCATGGTTTTAGGCCTTTAGGACGTGAGGGTTTTAAATACCATCGCAAGAGAAGCTGCATAGAGAGCATTTCTGCGGTTTAGGGTCGTTATTCTCAAAAAAAATCTTGAGCGCCCAGAGTTCATAGAGTTTGTGACGGTCGTTTCAATTGGCGAGAGCCCGGCGTTCATAATGTTTGTTAGCGGTTTCAATTGTAGAGAGCCTTCACCGTTATGTTTTCACTGAATTCGAACGCTAGGACCTTCTCCAAGGGCCAAGAAGCCTGTTGTTGCAGCGATGCTTCAATTTCAAAGAAGCTTAGCAAAGAAGCTTTTGGTACCACTTCTCAAAAGGATTAGATACTCTTCAAGTGGGATACGCACTTGCAAGAATCCAGGAAAGCTGCGCAGCTGTAGAGATCATCATAGATTTTTTTGTGTTGGGTGTTGAGAAGATTCACAATGGGATCAATGAGGAGAATATTTCCATATTTCCATGGGCTGGAGTGGATTCCTAGAATTTTCCTGGGCGTTTTCTCTATTGAGCATGAAGTATGAATCGGATCACTTTTTTCTTTTAGCTTACTTTTTTTATAATCTATATAGAATTCCCAAGATCTGTGAAACCAGGTGGAGGCAAAGTAAAACAAGGAGGAGTTTGCGAATATAGATCTCTAATCTTCGTCTGATTACCACTACCCATTTCCCCAAAGGGACTTCTGCTAAATCAATCTCTGGATTCAGGGTTGTGAGTGTCGATTTAAAATTATTCTTCCCACGACGACTTCTCATTGTGCCCTGTTGGAAACGTGGCTGTCTTGATTGTTGGGCCAGATAATGATTTCTCATGGAGCCTCTGGATGACCTCCCTAATCCACATTCTGTTAAACAAACCAGAGCATTCAATGCCTTCAAAACGATTACCGCTTCACATCTAGTTAAAGAAACCAGGGCATTCTCCTTCAATAGGATTATCAAAGACGAGAGAATTGGGCATTGAATCAAAATATCACAGATGGAAATAATTAGGTATTGAATCAACTCATGCGTCTTCTTTATAATTTCCTGGTAGGTAGCGTCATTTATTGTTCTCTTCTTTTTTTGGTTAGCTTCCTCTCATGTAGCATGATTTCTTCTTCTTTTGTTTGATTGGTTATTCTCTGCCTGGTTATCCTTTCAGTGGAAATACAATAGCCGCGATTGGAAAGATTATACATTAATACAAAAAATGTATGCTTTAAATTAAAAATCCAAAGAATCTAACATATTCCTTTGAAGAAAAAATGCCCACACATATAAATAATAAATAAAATCAAATTAAATAGAATTATCATATTAAGAAAACATCTTAAAAAACATAAGAAATATATAATTTATTCCATTCTTCTCTTATTGTTTTAGTACCCCATGAAATTAGCAGATCCACCTATTCCACTAGTTAATATATTCTCTATTCTTTAGTGAATGGAGACTGAAAAAACTTGAGGATTGTGTTCCTTTGTATGTCCTAGAGTTCTCACTTCTAATATTTTTGCTTTTGTTTACTGCAAAATAGAGATGGGTGATATAAAGAACTAAATCCACCATCATATATTTTATATCACTTCATTTAATCGGAAATAGCTAGGTCTTCTTTATAATTTTTGAATTTAACCTAAAATATATGCAGTTATGATTTTTATAAGAAAAGAGCATGTTTTTTTTCTTTTTTAGTTTCCCAATAACATATTAACAATTAACAATTTTACTAATTAGTTGGTTTTTTTTTTTCCATTTAGATAGAGTTTCTTTGCCCATTAAACTCTCAACCATATGTTTTTTTGTTTCCAAAACATTCAGTAATCATTTTAGAAAGATGCACAATAATTAAAAATAAATAAATAAATAATTTCAATATCTAATAGATAAGGATGATTAGGGAGTTTGGAGGAAACTATATTTTTTCGAATTATTTAATCTTCATTCTTATAGCATGAGATTAATGATTTTGGAAAAAAAATCCCATATATATTAATTTAAAAAAATAACTTGTTGTAACATCTCCAAAATTTGTAACTAAAAGGGCTAAATAGAACATGATGGTGTATCAAGATGTTGTGCACTTCGAAAGAATGACAAGGGTTCCTTTCCAAACAATTATAATAGATCCAAGGGGATCTTGGATCTTGTGCACTCATACAGCTAGTATTATCCTTGGGTGGATTCTTATACAATGTAACATTCATTGATGAATTCTCCTAAAAAACATGGAAATATTTCATGAAGACCAAAGACGAGGTCTTCGGCAAGTTTCAATAGTTTAAGGCTCAAGTAGAGAACCTGAGAAGAAAGAAGAACAATATTTTGAGATCAAATAATGGAGGATGTTTCACCTCCAAGGACTTTTTAACCTGAAATTATTCTTCTACCCTACTACAAACTAGTGCATAGCCTACAAACTAGGGTTTACTACACAAAACTAGCACTCTTACTACAAGTTAGGGTTTACATACAAGCTAGGGTTTGCATATAAGCTAGGGCTCCTACAAACTATTGCATAGCCTAAAAACTAGGGCTTACTACATGAAACTAGCACTCTTACTACAATCTATGGTTTACATACAAGCTAGGGTTTGCATACAAGCTAGGGCTCCTACAAACTAGTGCATAGCCTACAATCTAGGGTTTACTACACGAAACTAGCACTCTTACTACAAGCTAGGGTTTACATACAAGCTAGGGTTTGCATACAAGCTAGGCCTCCTACAAACTAGTGCATAGCCTACAAACTAGGGTTTACTACATGAAACTAGCACTCTTACTATAAGCTAGGGTTTACATACAAGCTAGGGTTTGCATACAAGCTAGGGCTCCTACAAACTAGTGCATAGCCTACAAACTAGGGTTTACTACATGAAACTAGCACTCTTACTATAAGCTAGGGTTTACATACAAGCTAGGGTTTGCATACAAGCTAGGGCTCCTACATGCATGCACATTCACAATTTGGACATTTACATAAACTACATAAGAAAATTGAGAAAATTGAGCATATATCAATATTCAATTACAAACTCGTAAAGTATTAAGAGTATGTAACATACCTCATCATGCTAGATCCCACCTACTATCATACAACCAAGCCCTCTGCATCATCTCTTATAAGGATGGTTTCCATTAGTCTCTCGTGCTCTGTATCTGGTAAGAAGTAGCGTACCTTCGATGAATTTCGGCTAGGCATTGTTCGTACCTGGATGTTTGTACCAATGATCAAGTTGGTAAAGTGGTACACACTCGCACCTGGTTTGTAATCCCTGTAAACATATCCGCCCCTCTTTCTTGCATTGTTGTCCTGTGTCAAGTATTCACCTTTAACAACCATAGACCCGATTGGGAAGTGGTTGTTTTCATCGTCAGTCATGGACATATTGAGGGTTTGATTTCCCTCTATACAACGTGCCAACCTGTCACATACCCCAATTTTGTAAAATTATGTAATTTGTTTTATTTTATCTCTGAGACATTATGTTAAACTTAATCCTAAGTAGGGATTGATGACTCAGCAGAGTCAACAGTTATGGAGTTTAATTGAGAATATTTTATTAATAATAAATAAATTATGGAGACAGCAGCATGGGAGAGCTGTTAAAAGATGTTACTCGTCAAACTGGTGGTTGGAACTAGGTGGAAAGGTAAAAGACAAGTGGCAGCATCCTCAAGCACTTCCTAAGTTGCAGGTGGCAACTTCCCTATATTTGGGGTCATGATTCCCCAAGAAAGTGGAATGTGAGGAGGTAGCTCATTAAATGACAGTTAACCCAACTAAGACCTAGGCAATCTTTAAAAGTACTCAATGAAGAGAGCTGAGGCTGCTCATTTTTTATTCCAGAAAGAATTCATTCAGCTGAATGTTATTCAGGAATTTCACTTGAGGAAGAAGGAAAAGACAGTAAGGAAGTGCTTTGAGTGAATGTTTGCAGTAAATTGATGCTGATTACAGCTATTTGAGCCGAGGGAACTGACTAATAGTTCTGAGTTGATACTAAGTTGAAGACTGTATCTGTTTTGCTGTACCTAGTTCCAAGCCAGGGAGACCAGAGCAAGCTCGGGGGTCCTGAGAAGTCACTGTCTGAGCGCCTCCCATTGCTGTTGTTGTCCACAGCATTAAACAGGTTCCTCATTCATTTCTTTATGTCTTTCTGAGTATAAATGGATAGATGTTATAATTATTTATATGTCTGAATAATTGTTTAGTATCTTGGAACGTTAGTAGCAAAAACCTGTTAGTATCACTGTGTTTTTCCACATCTGATATCATCAGATAGTACTCTAGTACAGCCTTTCAGTGTTGAGAAGTAGTAAACTTCTGAACTGAGCCCTATTTTACTTGCAGTTTACACAACTATTTTTCTGTCTAACTCATTAATTATATTAAACAGTTTAAAATATTTTAGTCCTGTAAGTAACCTTGTTTTAAAGTTAGTACAAGTATTCTTGCAGTTAAGTTATGATTGTTCTTCTATCTGGAAAGGAATTCAGTTTTATAGAGTTAAGATGAAAACATTACTGACGGAAGAATATACGCATGTTTTCTTTCTAAGTTACTGTATACTCATTTGTTCCAGCTAGGTTAAGGTATATATTTTTCTAACTGTTATTCTTATGTTTAAAATCTGGTAAATAGATGCTAATCTATATACAAGTATCTTTACAGATACTTTATAAACAAATTACTTAAATTCTTAGTTTAGTATTATACAGTAATATTCAAGCACTAGAAGCAAGTAATGGTTAAATCATATTAAAACCATAATTATAGAATATCAAGGAATAATATTATGTTATGATATTAAATAATAGTATTGTATTAAAGTGTTATAATTTAGTACCTACAATGTAACAGGATATTATACAATAGTATAATAAATTAAATACAGAAACTTAGTATATTAAAACAGAGGGAATAAATAATAAAATATTTATAAATTAATCTTTTAATATGTTTATTTTTATAAATTAAATTAAATGTTGTTAAAAGACGAGTAGTATTAATCAAAATATTTCAAAGGATGAACATTAAAAACAATAATTTCATAAACTACAGATATGGGTTAAGACCCTTAAATTATAACCTTTGCAACTAAGTATGTTAATAAATAAAAAATGGTCAAATATTCACTAACAGTCGCACAGTACAAACAATAATAATATATTGTACGAATTTCAAAGCTAAAATAATCAAAGGTATGTCTCAATACCAAAATAGAAGATTTATGTACAGATTGCTCGATAATCGAGCTTAAACATTTTAAGCTTAATCATTAAATTAACGAGACAAAGGTCTCTTCACACAATCTTTTAAAATAAAACCATCTAATAACATTTACAGCCGGGTTTTTAATAAATACAGTAACATTCTTTTGTTTTATCCTTTCAATCACAGCATTTAAATAAATGCAAAAAGAAGAACCAGATCTCTTTTTATATTAAAACAGAGGGTAAAAACCCTAACCTTAATAAGCAGTAGTATAAGAACTAAAAATACTCTGTTCATTAAATAACCATAGCTGTAAATGTAAGGCTCACGGCCTGCAAAACTCTAATACAGTAAAGGTATGGCTCTCGGCCTATAAAAATATATTAAACAGTATTAACGCAAGGCTTATAACTTGCAAGAGTATATTACAAAAATCTACAACACTTTTAAAACAACACTTTACATTCACGGCCGTAGCCGAAAGACTCTCGTAAGAGTCAGGGTTTTACCCTTAGAACCAAAAGAAAACTGTATCTCTTAACCCTTAACGCATGGAGAATAACAGGTCGGCCTTGGCCAAGATCTTTCATATTTTTTCATCACAGAGAGTAACCCTACCAAAAAACTAATTCAAATAACCTACAGCCTTACGCTAGCAGAGAACCAAGAACCACAGAAGTGCACCCATTCATCACAACCAGCAAGGAGGATGCCACGGTTGGGACATGGCTTACCCGTGAAGCGCGAAGCCGAAGCTTTGAGCATTCTATTCTGCGTCAAGGAGGTCGAATCTGCCATCAAAAGGAAAACAAAAAGAAAAAGTTAGAAAACCCTAATCAATATCTGAACTAATCTATTCTTTTGCTTTTAAAAAATATGGGTACAAACTGTAAATTCATTTACTTGCAGTGTTTGATGTCGAACAGCCACCGAAAAGCAAGCAGGTGACCAAGAACCGGATTTAACAAACCCTTTCTTTCTCCTACAAGAGTGGGCTGACAGGAAATCGAGAATCTTCTTCAAAGGAGACACAACTGGTAATTTTTAAAAAGGTCTCGTTTGCATGCCGTGACAGAATGGTCACTAGAAGTTCAACAAGTAACTCTTAAACCAGCAACGACTCCATTACTGCCAACGACCGAGCCACCAACATCTACACAGAGCTGTAAGGAAGCAAACGAAGGAGAGCTAAAATCGAACAGCTTGAGGCAAGAAACCGACCGTAAAAATCCACCAGGGTTTGCAGAGCTCAAGCCTGAAGGCGAGGGAGAGACTAAGGCAAGTAAAAGGGGCGAGTCAACTTATAAACATCCAATGCATGGCGAGGAGACAGCCACGCCATCGTTCAAATATTTTCCAATGAGTGGGTCGTTTTGATAATGTTTCAAATCATTTGGGATGGCCAACAAAATCATGGCATGGAGATTTCCTTGTGGTTGTAACTTCGACCTCACCTGCATCATATTATATACGTTGTAATGTTAGTCTTTAACATATAACACAATGCATTGCAAACGTTTAAGCTATCATACAGCTATAATGTATTTACAATTTATCATTAACCCTAGCATGATATTTATATATTGTAACCCATACATTATAAACCTCGTTTGAAGGATAAGTCTTTGCAAAATAATATAACCATACGACTTGGTATTAAAAGACTATAGAGGATTTGGTGCAAAGTTAAGATAATATAGTTTTCAAGTTTTAAATCCTTTTTATCAACTAATCTACCATCAAAGTAATAAGATTAACATTACGTCTCTAATGAAAAGTATTGTCATTTAGGATAGTTCCTAGAGAGAGAGATCTTGATTAACTTAAGGGTTAGTATAACTCCATAAACTTCTATTTATAGAATGGCTTTTGTCCTTAAATAACTCTTAGAAGTGTTATTACTTAAGTTTATTTAGGTCTTGACAAATGTAAATCAAAAGCTTTGATAGAAGTTATAAGAACTCTATTCTTATAGTTTAAGTTCGTATGATGAATAGTATATTTATAACTATTGTCTTGTGCAAAGAATTACAAGAATTAATATGTGATAACTGGATAAATACTTATGCAAATTGCTTGTACCTTTTTCTTGATGTTCTTTAAACTTGAGAGATCTTAGTAAAAGAGATTACGATAATATGTGATAGATCCCAAGGTGCACACAACAACTTGTATCAGTTATTTATCATGGAAATAAGATAAATTCCATCACTCCGCACTCTTGAAAGTTTAGTAAGTATAGACTTATAACTAAGTAGGAAATCCTATAGCTGTTAGAGGTGAAGCATTTGTGGAATTTACATATTACAATCTTTATCCTTATTATTTGCAGTCAAACACTTTGTATTCTGGGCACAACATGATAAACAGTAGATCGGTAAATAAAATAGAATCAGGTATAATAATTCCAGATCTAAGCTATAAACTAGAAAAATAATAGCATGAGTACACTACAGTAAAACCCAGTAGATTTAGTATTCCATAAAGATAGTTTAATATTACTAGTGTAAATGAAAATGGCGATCCATATTCTCTAGTATCTCTAAACTGTCTATCTTGGAATTTTTCTTCCTTATCAAAAGGAGTACAGGGAAAAGCTATACCTGTAGGAAGTTGAATAGTCTGGCTAACATGCATTATATCTATATTTCTTTACTGAATGAATTTGGTAGCAGCATATGATTCTATTACTTTAAAAGATCTATTAAGCAGCAATCCCAAAACTGTACCTGGATATCTGTAAGAAAAAGAAAACTGTGTGCGTTAGCTTAATAGCTAAGTAAGCCCAATCTAACATAGCATATCCCCTTGCTGTTGCAAACAGAAATTAATCAGAAGACTGACAAGAAAACTTAGTTTGTTTTCTAAACATAAATAAAGATTATTTAGATACAAAACTAATAGCATTAACTAATCAATATTTAAATATTGCATTAGTAGGAGTTTACGCTATTGATAAAAGTTTAAATTTTTTTGAAAATTTTGGGGTTTTGACATGTGGTATCAGAGCATGGTTCAAACACTAGGCCTTAATGTGGCTCAATTACTTTCCGCATAACAGTAAAATAATATACTAATCTGTATTTTGTTTTATGTGAAAAGCAGAAAATTATTTTCTTTTCTGAATTTAACAGGCAGGTATGGAGAACTTAGGAGCATATGCAACAGAGGAGTCTCCTAATACTGAAACCAGACAAGTACACATAGAACCTGAGATAGAGGAGGTAACTGTTCACTCCTTAGAACTGATGCAGACCATAAAGGGTCTAAAGACTGAATTAGAATCAGTCAAAAGGGACAATGAACGAATTTTGAAGACTCAAGAGGAGTTAAATCAAATTCTGATAGAGAAATTTCAGACTGAAGGGGAAAATAGAAGGTCTGAAATGGAAGAAGCTAGTCATAAAAAAAGTTCCAAAAAGATGAAATTAGCTAAATCTGATAGCAGTTCCTCATCTGAAGGCCTTAAGGAACAACAGAGTTATTATTCTACCAGTGATAGTAGCGAAGCAGAGGTGTATAAGAAAAAGAAAAAGTATAGACCTTACGAAGAGATCTCTGGGGAATTCAAGAAAATAAAACCCCCAACTTTCAATGGAGAAATGGAAAAAGGAGAAGAGGCAGAATCCTGGTTATCCGGGATGAGAAAACACTTTCAAATTTATAATTATTCAAACCAGCTGAAGGCGAGAATGGCCATATCTAACCCTTCAGGAAAGGCAGATATATGGTGGCAAGATTTGAAGAGGGTGAAAGGGATTAAAGAAAAAGAGCTCAACTGGAGTACATTCAAAAGGTACTTCAAGAAGAAGTTCCTATCTGAACAGTACTATGAAGAAAGGGCCAAGGAGTTTTATGAGTTAAAGCTTGGGTCCATGACAATGAAAGACTTAAACAGCAAGTTTTTAAGTCTGTTGAGGTATGTGCCGTACTTAGTTGATGAGAAACCGAAGGTACAACGGTTTCTCAGCTGCTTACCATACCATATAAAAGATAGAATCGAATATGACAATCCCAAAACTCTGGAAGAAGTTATGCAAAAAGAAAATTTCTATTTTGAACAGAATAAAAAGAAGGAAGGAATAGCTAATTGGAAGGCTAAAAAGAATGGTAATCAGGCTGAATACAAGAAAAAGGAGTTTACACCTCAGAAAAATTTTAAGAACAGCAAGAACAGAAACCATTTTATTGGCAAGAACTTTCAAGGAAGCAAGAATGGTGCTTCAAATAACTCCAACAACTTCAAGGGCAGTAAGGAGAATTCTAACAATCACGGAAATTTTACAAATTTTTTTGAAAGGAATGAACCTGTTAAATGTTGGGAGTGTAATGGCCCACATTATGCGTCAGTTTGCCCAAACCGTAAGAAGCCAAACAACAATATTCACACAATTCAAGATGAAATGACAGTTGGAGACTTTGCAAGGACCATGCCCCGGATTAATGCAGCATTGGAAAATTGGCAAGCTGAATACCAAACTTCCATGGTGGAAGTAGAAGATATGGTTAAAAAAACTTCTGTAACTATTTTGATAGAAAAGTGTCATCTGAATGTTGAAAAGTTTGATAACTCTTGGCTGGTTCAACTAGCCACAGGGGCAAAAAGGAAGGTAAATTGTTATGTTAATGATTGTATTTTAGATATGAGTGGTTTTAAAACTGCTGTTAAATTAAATGTGCTACAACTTGGTTCCTATGACATACTTATAGGTATGGACTGGTTAGAACAACATAGGGTAGTGTTAAACTGTTTTGATAAAACATTTACCTGTGTAAATAATAATGAACAGCTTGTAATAGTTAAAGGAATTCCTAGAAAGACTGTGGTTAGGCATATTTCTGCTTTACAGCTCAAAAGAGAAGTCAGGAAAGGATGCAAGGCCTATGCTGTAATTATTACAGATGAGGCAAATAATGTTGAAAAAGATAAAACAAAAATAGAAAATATTCCAGTATTAAATGAATTTATTGATGTTTTTCCGGAGGAAATCCCAGGATTACCTCCTCGGAGGGAACTGGATTTCACAATAGAGCTGGTACCAGGTGTTGTACCTAGCTCGAAGGCTCCGTACCGAATGAATATTCTAGAACTTAACGAATTAAAAACACAGTTAACGGAATTAATCGATAAGAAATATATTAGACCTAGTGTTTCCCCTTGGGGAGCACCAGTAATATTTGTTAAAAAGAAGGACAGAACAATGTGACTCTGCATAGATTACCATCATCTTAATAAAATGACAATTAAAAACAGGTATCCATTGCCCCACATAAACGATCTGTTTGATCAGCTGCGCAGAGCTATGGTATTCTCCAAGATAGACCTGAGATCAGGCTATCATCAGGTGAGAATAAAGGAAGAAGACGTATTTAAGACAGCTTTCAGGACGAGATATGGACATTATGAATTTGTCGTAATGCCATTCGGACTTACTAATGCCTCAGCTGTCTTTATATGTCTAATGAACAACATAATGCATAAATACTTAGACAAGTTTGTTGTTGTATTCATTGATGATATCTTGATCTACTCTAAAAATGAAGAGGAGCATAACGAGCATTTACGGATAGTCTTACAAGAACTATGAGAGCAACAGCTCTATGCGAAGTTCAGTAAGTGTGATTTCTTCAGGGATGAAATCCAATACTTAGGTCACGTGGTGACTAAGGAAGGGATTTTAGTTGATCCTGAAAAGATCAGGGCAATTGAAGATTGGCGAGTACCTAAAGACGTAACAAATGTTAGGTCTTTCATGGGGATCACCAGTTATTACCAAAGATTCATAGAAGGTTTTTCTAAGATAGCCAACCCCATCACTTCTTTGCAAAAGAAAGGCAAGAAGTTTGACTGGAACGTAAAATGCGAACAAAGCTTTAAGAAACTAAAAACTTTATTAACAACTGCACCAATTTTAAGAATAGCGGATCCCAATAAGGATTTCATGGTTTGCACAGATGCTTGTAATGACGGTTTAGGCGGAGTACTAACTCAATATGGGCATGTCATTTCCTATGAGTCTAGGAAGCTAAAGATCCATGAAAAGAATTACGCTACTTACGATTTAGAGCTGGCTATTGTTATTCATGCTTTGAAAATGTGGCGACACCACTTAATAGGCAGAAAGTTTACTTTAATGACTGATAACAAGGGTTTAAAATACCTTTTAGATCAGCGTAACCTAAATGCAAGGCAAGCCAGATGGCTAGCTTTCCTAAGCGAATACGATTTTGAAATTCAACATATAAAAGGGAAAGAAAATAAAGTAGCTGATGCTTTGAGCAGAAATGCAAAATTGAATTTCACAACAGCAATCAGTACTTATAATTCTGATTTGAATGAATAGCTAACTGAAAGTATAAAATTTGATGAAAATTATCAAAATTTACAAGCTATAACTAAGGAAGAACCCATAGAAAATTTAACTAAAGGGTATAGTTTAAATAAAGATGGGTTTTTATTGTTTAAGGACAGACTGTATGTGCCAAATGTATCTAAAATTAAATTGCTAATTCTGGATGAAGTGCATAAAACCCCTTATTCAGGACATCCAAGCTATCAGAAAACTGTCACTATGTTGAGAAAAGATTTTTTTTGGCCTAACATGAAGTCTGAAACTACTGAGTATATAGCTAGATGTTTGGACTATCAACAAGTAAAGACAGAACATCAACATCCAGCTGGATTATTGCATCCCTTGCCTATTCCTAGCTGGAAGTGGGAAATAATCAGTTTCGATTTTATTACTGGACTACCGAGAAATCAAAATCAGAATGATTGAATTATGGTGGTAGTGGATAAATTAAGTAAAGCAGCACATTTTATTGCTGTTAAAACCACTTTTGAGGCTGCAAATATAGCAGACATTTTCTTAAAACAGATTTTTCGGCTACATGGTGTACCGAAAGTTATTATTTCAGACAGGGATCCTAAATTCACTGGGAATTTCTGGAAATCCTTGTTTAAAGGACTAAACAAAATATTAAATTTTAGTACTTCTTTCCATCCTCAGACAGACGGACAGACTGAAAGAGTTAACCAAGTGTTGGAAGATCTGTTAAGAATGTATGTTAAGGATCAGCCTGGTAAGTGGGAGGATTATTTGCATTTAGCAGAATTTGCATACAATAACAGTTATCAATCTTCAGCTAAGTTCAACCCCTTTGAAATTCTGTATGGGCGAAAATGTAACACTCCAATCTCTTGGAATAATCCAGTAGATAGATTAGTGTTGGGGCCCGAATTATTAAAAGAAATGGAACAGATTGTAAAACAGGTGCAGGAGAACTTGAAGGTTTCGCAGGATCAGCAAAAGAGTCAAGCAGATCTGAAAAGAACTCCTAAATAGTTCCAGGTGGGTGAGCATGTGTTCATCAAGGTAAGACCAAAGAAAAGCTCCCTAAGGTTGGGGATTTGTGCAAAATTAGCACCATGTTATTGTGGTTCATTTGAAATTTTATCTAGAGTTGGTCAAGTTGCTTATCAGTTAGCGTTACCACCTAATTTAAAAGTGCACAATGTTTTTCATATTTCTGTTTAAAAAAAATATGTACATGATGCTACTCATGTGATTGACTGGAACGTTGTACAGGTAGAACCAGAAGGGGAAGTTCTGGTGGAACCGGATTGTATCCTCGGGAGGAGGGAGATTATTCTGCGGAACCACACAACTGGACAGCTGAAGGTGCAATGGAAGCACCTTAGTCCTGAAGAAGCTACTTGGGAACTAGAAAGCAAGACGCGGGAAGCATACCTTAATATTTTCTAGGAGGTTCCTGAGGAAGAAGAATAAGTAACATCAAGGACGATGTTACATTTTAAGGGGGTGTGTATGTCACATACCCCAATTTTGTAAAATTATGTAATTTGTTTTATTTTATCTTTGAGACATTATGTTAAACTTAATCCTAAGTAGGGATTGATGACTCAACAGAGTCAACAGTTATGGAGTGTAATTGAGAATATTTTATTAATAATAAATAAATTATGGAGACAACAGCATGGGAGAGCTGTTAAAAGAGGTTACTGGTCAAACTGGTGGTTGGAACTAGGTGGAAAGGCAAAAGACAAGTGGCAACATCCTCAAGCACTTCCTAAGTTGCAGGTGGCAACTTCCCTATATTTGGGGTCATGATTCCCCAAGAAAGTGGAATGTGAGCAGGTGGCTCATTAAATGACAGTTAACCCAACTAAGACCTAGGAAATCTTTAAAAGTACTCAATGAAGAGAGCTGAGGCTGCTTAGTTTTTATTCCATAAAGAATTCATTCAGATGAATGTTATTCAGGAATTTCATTTGAGGAAGAAGGGAAAGACAGTAAGGAAGTGCTTTGAGTGAATGTTTGCAGTAACTTGATGCTGATTACAGCTATTTGAGCTGAGGGAACTGACTAATAGTTCTGAGTTGATACTAAGTTGAAGACTGTATCTGTTTTGCTGCACCTAGTTCCAAGCCAGGGAGACCAGAGCAAGCTCGGGGGTCCTGCGAAGTCACTGCCTGAGCGCTCTCCAGGAATTGGTAGGGAGGAACGGACTCCCATTGCTGTTGTTGTCCACAGCATTAAACATGTTCCTCATTCATTTCTTTATGTCTTTCTGAGTATAAATGGATAGATGTTATAATTATTTATATGTCTGAATAATTTTTTAGTATCTTGGAACGTTAGTAGCAAAAACGTGTTAATATCACTGTGTTTTTCCACATCTGATATCATCAGATAGTACTCTAGCACAGCCTTTCAGTGTTGAGAAGTAGTAAACTTCTGAACTGAGCCCTATTTTACTTGCAGTTTACACAACTGTTTTTCTGTCTAACTCATTAATTATATTAAACAGTTTAAAATATTTTAGTCCTGTAAGTAACCTTGTTTTAAAGTTAGTACAAGTATTCTTGCAGTTAAGTTATGATTGTTCTTCTATCTGGAAAGGAATTCAGTTTTATAGAGTTAAGATGAAAACATTACTGACAGAAGAATATACGCATGTTTTCTTTCAAAGTTACTGTATACTCATTTGTTCCAGCTAGGTTAAGGTATATATTTTCCTAACTGTTATTCTTATGTTTAAAATCTGGAAATAAATGCTAATCTATATACAAGTATCTTTACAGATACTTTATAAACAAATTACTTAAATTCTTAGTTTAGTATTATACAGTAATATTCAAGCACTAGAAGCAAGTAATGGTTAAATCATATTAAAACCATAATTATAGAATATCAAGGAATAATATTATGTTATGATATTAAATAACAGTATTGTATTAAAGTGTTATAATAAAGTACCTACAATGTAACAAGATATTATACAATCGTATAATAAATTAAATACATAAACTTAGTATATTAAAACAGAGGGAATAAATAATAAAATATTTATAAATTAATCTTTTAATATGTTTATTTTTATAAATTAAATTAAATGTTGTTAAAAGACGATTAGTATTAATCAAAAGATTTCAAAGGATGAACATTAAAAACAATAATTTCATAAACTACAGATATGGGTTAAGACCCTTAAATTATAACCTTTGCAACTAAGTATGTTAATAAATAAAAAATGGTCAAATATTCACTAACAGTCGCACAGTACAAACAATAATAATATATTGTACGAATTTCAAAGCTAAAATAATCAAAGGTATGTCTCAATACCAAAATAGAAGATTTATGTACAGATTGCTCAATAATCGAGCTTAAACATTTTAAGCTTAATCATTAAACTAACGAGACAAAGGTCTCTTCACACAATCTTTTAAAATAAAACCATCTAATAACATTTACAGCCGGGTTTTTAATAAACACAGTAACATTCTTTTGTTTTATCCTTTCAATCACAGCATTTAAATAAATGCAAAAAGAAGAACCAGATCTCTTTTTATATTAAAACAGAGGGTAAAAACCCTAACCTTAATAAGCAGTAGTATAAGAACTAAAAATACTCTGTTCATTAAATAACCATAGCTGTAAATGTAAGGCTCACGGCCTGCAAAACTCTAATACAGTAAACGTATGGCTCTCGGCCTATAAAAATATATTAAACAGTATTAACGCAAGGCTTATAACTTGCAAGAGTATATTACAAAAACCTACAACACTTTTAAAACAACACTTTACATTCACGGCCGTAGCTGGAAGACTCTCGTAAGAGTCAGGGTTTTACCCTTAGAACCAAAAGAAAACTGTATCTCTTAACCCTTAATGCATGGAGAATAACAGGTCGGCCTCGGCCAAGATCTTTCATATTTTTTCATCGCAGAGAGTAACCCTGCCCAAAAACTAATTCAAATAACCTACAGCCTTACGCTAGCAAGGAACCAAGAACCACAGAAGTGCACCCATTCATCACAACCAGCAAGGAGGATGCCACGGTTGGGATAGGGCTTACCCGTGAGGCGTGAAGCCGAAGCTTTGAGCATTCTATTCTGCGTCAAGGAGGTCAAATCTGCCATCAAAAGGCAAACAAAAAGAAAAAGTTAGAAAACCCTAATCAATATCTGAACTAATCTATTCTTTTGCTTTTAAAAAATATGGGTACAAACTGTAAATTCATTTACCTGCAGTGTTTGAAGTCGAACAGCCACCGAAAAGCAAGCAGGTGACCAAGAACCGGATTTAACAAACCCTTTCTTTCTCCTGGAAGAGTGGGCTGACAGGAAACCGAGAATCTTCTTCAAAGGAGACGCAGCTGGTAAGTTTTAAAAAGGTCTCGTTTGCATGCCGTGACAGAATGGTCACTAGAAGTTCAACAAGAACTCTTAAACCAGCAACAACTCCATTACTGCCAACGACCGAGCAACCAACATCTACACAGAGCTGTAAGGAAGCAAACGAAGGAGAGCTAAAATCAAACAGCTTGAGGCAAGAAACCGACCGCAACAATCCACCAGGGTTTGCAGAGTTCAAGCCCGAAGGCGAGGGAGAGACTAAGGCAAGTAAAAGGTGCGATTCAACTTATAAACATCCAATGCATGGCGAGGAGACAACCACGAAAGCATTCAAATATTTTCCAATGAGTGGGTCGTTTTGATAATGTTTCAAATCATTTGGGATGGCCAACAAAATCATGGCATGGAGATTTCCTTGTGGTCGTAACTTCGACCTCACCTGCATCATATTATATACGTTGTAATGTTAGTCTTTAAAATATAACACAATGCATTGCAAACGTTTAAGCTATCGTATGCCTATAATGTATTTACAATGTATCATTAACCCTAGCGTGATGTTTATATATTGTAACCCATACATTATAAACCTCGTTTGAAGGATAAGTCTTTGCAAAATAATTTAACCATATGACTTGGTATTAAAATACTATAGAGGATTTGGTGCAAAGTTAAGATAATATAGTTTGCAAGTTTTAAAGCCTTTTTATCAACTAATCTACCATCAAAGTAATAAGAATAACATTACCTCTCTAATGACAAGTATTGTCATTTAGGATAGTTCCTAGAGAGAGAGATCTTGATTAACTTAAGGGTTAGTATAACTCCATAAACTTCTATTTATAGAATGGATTTTGTCCTTAAATAACTCTTAGAAGTGTTATTACTTAAGTTTATTTAGGTCTTGACAAATGTAAATCAAAAGCTCTGATAGAAGTTATAAGAACTCTATTCTTATAGTTTAAGTTCGTATGATGAATAGTATATTTATAACTATTGTCTTGTGCAAAGAATTACAAGAATTAATATGTGATAATTGGATAAATACTTATGCAAATTGCTTGTACCTTTTTCTTGATGTTCTTTAAACTTGAGAGATCTTAGTAAAAGAGATTACGATAATATGTGATAGATCCCAAGGTGCGCACAACAACTTGTATCAGTTATTTATCATGGAAATAAGATAAATTCCATCACTCCACACTCTTGAAAGTTTAGTAAGTATAGACTTATAACTAAGTAGGAAATCCTATAGCTGTTAGAGGTGAAGCATTTGTGGACTTTACATATTACAATCTTTATCCTTATTATTTGCAGTCAAACACTTTGTATTCTAGGCACAACATGATAAACAGTAGATCGGTAAATAAAATAGAATCAGGTATAATAATTCCAGATCTAAGCTATAAAATAGAAAAATAATAGTATGAGTACACTACAGTAAAACCCAGTAGATTCAGTATTCCATAAAGATAGTTTAATATTACTAGTGTAAATGAAAATGGCGATCCATATTCTCTAGTATTTCTAAACTGTCTATCTTGGAATTTTTCTTCCTTATCAAAAGGAGTACAGGGAAAAGCTATACCTGTAGGAAGCTAAATAGTCTGGCTAACATGCATTATATATATATTTCTTTACTGAATGAATTTGGTAACAGCATATGATTCTATTACTTTAAAAGATCTATTAAGCAGCAATCCCAAAACTATACCTAGATATCTGTAAGAAAAAGAAAAACTGTGTGCGTTAGCTTAATAGCTAAGTAAGCCCAATCTAACATAGCATATCCCCTTGCTGTTGCAAACAGAAATTAATCAGAAGACTGACAAGAAAACTTAGTTTTTTTCTAAACATAAATAAAGATTATTTAGATACAAAACTAATAGCATTAACTAATCAATATTTAAATATTGCATTAGTAGGAGTTTACGCTATTTATAAAAGTTTAAATTTTTTTGAAAATTTTGGGGTTTTGACACAACCAGTAATCACCAGCCCATTCACTATCTTTTCCTGCAACCACTGCGTATATGTGCCCTGCATAATATGATTGTAGGTATATGATCAAAATACTTTTCGTGTGATACAAGGCCATTAATGTGCATTTTAAGATTACGTAAATAACCAAAAACATGTTAATGAAATGCATCATACCAGGTTGTACAAAGTCTGAGACATGATCAAAATCTGTAGAAATAGATGATTGGTCTTCTTCCAAAGGACTTAAATCAACAATTGCACACTGATCAAGTGGAAGTGATACGCGATCCCATCCATCAACCCAATCCAACGATTCACACCCATCCCAGTCACCATCATAGCAAGGCGGGAAAAAACAAGCGAGTTTTCTAGTCCAAATTTCAAATACTGGGTTGTCTGAGCTTCGAACCGAATGAAAACCATGAGTACCAGGCATGGTCTTGCATTCCCATGAATGTGAATCATCTATGTGTACCACCTCCCAGAAAAATCTCTCCACATGTCTCTTTCTTGTGGATTCTACTCGCATAGCTGATTCCTCTCCCATTACTGACGTGCACCACCGGACTATAAAATGCGCATTTCGAATAGTAGATTCTGTAGATAGTTTCAATTCCTCTCTTCGTAGCGTTGTTTTGACACATGCTTCGGCTCCATCATGCTCTCCTTTACCATGCCCAGTCTTGAAATAGTTCCACATATGTGGTACTTTGTGGTTTTTATGCAATGAACACGACCATTGAAATATGCGTGCATTTTTGAACTGACCAGCACATCCATCAGACCAAATCGAGTGTTGATCCACCTGTATGTTCCTTGCCTTCAAGTGATCATAGAACATGATGAAGCAATGACGTACATAGTGGAAGTCATGGCACCTATCATCACCTACGTAGAAGTGATATTCCTTCAGAATTTCTCTTTGCTCTTCAGTGCTATTTGGGCCATGCCTATATGTGATATGGACCATCAAGGAAACCTGCTCAGAGTGATAATAATGACT
>LPNX010140060.1:101867-114596 GCA_001517045.1 Pseudotsuga menziesii | reverse complement strand
CCCCTCTCTCTCTCTAACACACACACACACATATCCTTTTCTCTCCCCATGCCACTAAGACCCCCCCTCTCTCTCTCTCTCTCTGACAGACACACAAACACATCCCTCCACTCTCTCCCTCTCTCTCTCTCACACACACATCCCATGATCATCATCATCATCATCAACATCATCGTCATCATCATCATCATCATCATCAACATCATTGCCATCATCATCGGCATCATCATCACCACCATCATCTTCATCATCATCATCATCCTCATCATCATCAACATCACCATGATCATCGATCATCGTTGTCATCATCATCATCGTCTTCATCATCTACATCATCATCATCATCAACATCACCCTCATCGCCATATTCATAATCATAATCTTCATCATCATCATCATCATCGTCGTCGTCGTCATCAACATCGTCATCATCATCGTCGTCGTCGTCGTCGACATCATCATCATCTTCATCTTCATCATCATCTTCATCATCGTCACCATCCCCAAATTCATCATCATCATCATCACCATGATCATGATCATCATCATCATCATTGATCAGCATCTGTGTTTTCATCTTTAAAAGAATTGGGTGGTGAATGCCAAGCTCTAAGAGAATGCTCTCTATCTCATCCACATGGGATTGTTTGTCTATTTGTAGATTGTTTAACTATGTTGCATTCTCAACTCGTGTATGAAAAATTGGAACACTTTTGCTAATTTGAATTGGGAAATGTTTTTAAGTTACCATATCAAAGCATCAAACAAATCGTTTTGTTAGTTATTTTAAATTCCCTATTTGATTTTCACAATTTGATTTTGAATCAATTGCAAATCACATTGTTTTGTTTTGTTGTTATTAGTTATTTTGATCCTTTTTAGATTCTTTATTTGTTTGTCACAATTTAATTTTGTAAATCACATTGTTTTGTTTTGTTGTTATGAGTTATTTTGATTCTTTTTAGATTCTTTATTTGTTTGTCACAATTTAATTTTGTAAATCACATTGTTTTATTTTGCAAACACTACCCATCCTAAGTTCAACATCAAATAATGTATTAGTAATGTATTGGATATGATTTTTTTCCTTTTGCTATGGTGGATAGTGTTGAAAGTTGGATCTGAATTTTCTCTTTGATGTTGGAAATTGGATTTGATGATATGGTGGTTGGTGTTGGAAATTGGATTTATTTTTTTCTTTTTTTTCTATAGTGTATACTCATGGAAATTGGATTTGAATTTTTTCCTCACCTTAAACTCAACATCCAATAATATATTGGATTTAATTTTTTTCCTTATGGGTCTGATTTTTTTTCTTTTGCTATTGTTAAAATTGTAAAATTTTTATTTCATGTTATTGAAAAAAGTACTAGTATAACAATTTTTGTTTTATAGCTCTTAAGGATGGTGCATAGTATGGATTTTCAATTACTCAACATCCAATAATATATTGGATTTAATTTTTTTCCTTATGGGTCTGATTTTTTGTTCTTTTGATATTGTTAAATTTTTTATTTCATGTTATTGAAAAAAGTACTTGTATAACAATTTTTGTTTTATACCTCTTAAGGATGGTGCCTAGTATGGATTTTGGGTAATTGAAGAAAGAAGTGACGTGAATCAAACTTGTGATTAGTGTGCACATTGTTTTTTTCTAAGTGCGGTTACTCTTATGAAAGCATGTTAGAGAAGAGGCATGTACCCTTGAGATCGAAGTCAAACTTTCAACTAATAATATAAATGTTGGAGTGATGTGCAATTGAAGGTGTTTTTTTTCACAAGGAGAAAGAAAAGAACAACATTATATTATATAAAATTGTGTTAGAAAAACATCAAATACATACTCCAAAAAGAATTTGTACAGTAATGCATCAAATACATCTATTACATCCATAGCATGTCAAAACAAATCATGATCAAAAGCTTATCACATAAAAAAATAAATATCACAACTAATCAAACAAAAACAAAAAAGAAGTGGCAATCCTTCTTCAAACAATTTCCAAAGCTAGACCACAAAAGAGTCTTCTTCCAAAGATCATAAGAAACCTAGTAACTGCACAATGTTTCTTCTACTATGATCCCACCAAAAGATAACTCTGATCCCACTAAAAGATAACTCCTTCAAGAAGATCAAGCTCTGAGCCAAGCCAATCCCCTGCTTCGACAATGAGTTTTCGTGAGATCGAAAAGGCAAATAGGGAGATTGATTCAACATTTTTTTAACTCTTCCAAGCCAATGAAAATGACAAAGAGACTGTAAATTTGGATATTGCATCTGCCTCTCTAATAACTTTCGAATCTCGTAGGACCATTCGCAACTTTGGAAAATACAAGAGACCCTAAAGAGTCAAAATCTTAGCTTGGGTGTTAGTTCTTTTTCTTGCGTTCATTCATCCAGAGTCTTGGGTTCATCCAAAGCCTAAAAAAATGATTCGCCTCCAACTTAACGTTTATTATCCAATTTGCTGCAGAGTTCACTGAACAAGAGTTCACTGAACAGGAATGCTTGTCATAACGTTTATTATCCAAGTCCTAAACGTTATGAAAAGCATCTTTGTTCAGTGAACTCTCCCTCAAGTGTTAAAAGTTCATAACTTCAGCATATAGATCATTCCGATAAGAAACTTGCACCACCAAACCAATGGATCCATATAATCTTCCCCTCATCCTTGTTAGTTTGAAAGTAAGTTCCCTGTTCCGACCCACATCAGAACTAAAAATTGGCTTTCAATTAGTACGTTTACCATTATAACCAGGCTGCCCAGCTTAAAAAAGAACACACAAATTTTAAAGTGAATGATTAACTATTTTCATTCTCGATACTGAAACACAAAATACATACCGACAAGGGTGCAGGTTGCACCCATAGAAGAAAAATGGTCTATAACATGGCTAATAGGAAATACAATTTTTAAATTGAATCATTAACTATTTTCATTCTCATCACTGAAACACAAAATACATACCGACGAGGGTGCAGGTTGCACCCATAGAAGCAAAACTGTCTATAACACGGTTACGAGTAAATCTCAATCACTCTCTTAGAAATTACAGATACAGGCATACAACCATAATTGCGCCCATACTACCAACACTTCATGCGTGAATCCTTCTGTCACAAAGCGTATTCTATCTAAAAATCGGAAGAAACACACACATAGTATATTGTATTTCGCTATATCTAGAAAAAACCATTCTTGGAAACTAATTTTTCGAACACAGTAAAAATGTTTGAAATTTAAGGGAGCATGAATGATCGATTAACACAGCATCTTCATCCCTGGGTTAGTATGCAAGTCTTGTTGAGGAGAAAAACATCGTAACAATCATCAAGCCTAGTCAGGAAGACTGGAAAAACTCAGCTAGCTGCAACCTTAGTATTCCTCTGTTCTCCAGGCAGGCACTCTGACAATGCCCTTTCTCCTTAAGTTTTTCTTTCTTTCAGTTTTACAATGCCATTCCATTTAATGAGCATGTACTATAATTTTTATTGTACGTCATGCATTCGTCAGTGTCCATTAATTCATAATGAAACCTGGAACTAACTGTCACAAGATTCCAATGGGATGTTGGAATGCTTTTATACTAATTTATACACTTCAGCTACTGGACGGTTCAAATTCTTTGTTGGAAAGAAGGCCATTGGACAGTTATGAATCAGGTGACCTGCAGAAACAAACAGGAATTGCCAGTCAGAAAGATAAATTAAGTCGCAACTGACCGGTCATTGGAATGTTCTCTCAGTTAATTTTATCGCTGCAAATTGAAAGAGAGTAGTGCTATTTTATTTATATAAACTTTAAACATGCATTGCTTCAACAACATAATGTACCTGGAATGCTAGATCTATAGCACACTTAGCCAGGCCGCGGGATTAAATGCTTCCCATTTAGAACACCTGCATAATTTGTATCAAAACTAAACTATTTCAGAAAAAAAAAGATATAATTTAGTTGATGCAGGAAGAGATAAATTTACCTGGTCATTTACCAACAGAAAGCTGGTCATTGATAGTCGTAACGTTTTGGTCTTCGTTAGAAACGGAGCAGTCCATGACATGATCAATAGGTTGCAGGCTCTAACCAAAATGATGAATGGTATCTTGGAGAGTTTTATTGAATATTAGGTCTCTATCAATTTGATACATTCACTTCTCCACATAAGCAAGTACGCATATTGGATTTAAGATGTTTTGTTATACCTGCACATAAATCAATAACAACCACCCAACCAATTAATAGCCATGATGGGAATGATGACCTTAATCATCTCAACTATAACTGGTAATTGAAATACATTCACGGCAATAACTGTTGAAGCAGCATTTCCCCAAAAGCACAGCATCTTTCATTATTTTCTTGCATATAGGGCAGTTCAATTCTGCTAGAATTTGTAGGCTGCCAGAAACCTTTTTGTGAATAGTAGGAGCGCATCTGGAAGTTAACTACCCACTTACACTTAACTAGAAGTTAACTCCAGATGCACGCCTACTATTCACAAAAAGGTTTCTGGCAGCCTACAAATTCCAGCAGAATTGAACTTCCCTATATGCAAGAAAATAATGAAAGATGCTGTGCTTCTGGGGAAATGTTGCTTCAATAGTTATTGTTGTGAATGCATGTATTTCAATTACCAATTGTATAGTTAAGATGATTAACACCATGTATGTATTTCTGCCATGGCTATTTCCTGGTAGAAGCTGAGATGATCAACTAAATTATTGGTAATTGGGTAGTTGTTATTTATTTACTTGCAGGTATAACAAAGCATCTTAAATCCAATATGTGTAATCTCTTATGTGGAAAAGTGAATATATCGATTGAGAGAGACCTAATACCAAGATACCATTCATCGTTTTGCTCAAAGACTGCAACCTATTGATAATGTCATGGACTGCTCCTTTTCTAACGACGACCAGAAAGTTACGAATATCAATGACCAACTTTCTATTGGTAAATGACCAGGTAAATTCGTCTCTTCCGGCAGTGCCTGTTTGCTTATGTAGGTCACCTAATTCATGACTGTCCAATGGCAATAAAGCAGAATGCTGCTTTGCAATAAAGAATTTGAAGCGTCCAGTAGCTGAGGTGTATAAATTAGTATAAAAGAATTCCAACATCCCATTTGAGTCTTGTGACAGTTAGTTCCGGGTTTCATTATGAATTAATGGACACTGATGAATGCATGACGTACAATAAAAATGATAGTACGTGCTCATTAAATGGAATGGCATTGTAAAACTAAAATAAAGTAAAACTTAAGTAGAAAGGGCGTCGTGAGACTTCCTGCCTTGAAAACAGAGGAATACTAAGGGTCTCTCCTCCATGTAAACATTATTAAGATTTTGATTGCGTAATCTCCTTGAACATTATTATCATTAATACACATTAGCAAAGAAAAACATTCAATATCTGATTTAATTATTTTTTAGTTTTAAAATGATGTTGTTTTATGTATGATGTTGTTTACACTTTTTATAGTTATTCATTTTTCAACTTGTTTAGTATTCTGTTGTGCCCCTACCCAACAGCCTTTAAAAAACATTATTTCATCAAACAAAATTGTATTTTGTTTTGATGAAATGTTTGAATTTCATATAGCAAAACTAAAGAATTGACAGCTACTGAAATGGTGACATTCCAGAAGCTACTGAAATATGAAATTCAATGTTTTTAAAGAAAACCTTTGCAAACTATGGATTAGTTCACAAAATCACTACTTTGAAATTATTATTTTGAGTGAATTTGCATTGAAAATCAAGGGATAGGTGTTAATAATTTTTCATAAACTAATTTTGAAATCTTATTCAAACATTTATCATTTGATTTTATTATGTGATTTTGTTATCGTAAACATGGATAAGGTTTAAGGTTGATTATTATATTCTGGGCATCTTACCAAAAGTTCATTCGAATTATTTTTCTTAAGGCTCTTCTTTTAATCTACGAATTACGCATAACACAACCTTGTTATTTCATCTTGATCTTTATAATGGTCCTTATATGTCATCTTTATTATTGCATGTAAAGGTTGAAATTAATACTATGGGTTATGTGATTTTTTTTTCATATTTTAAAAGAAGAAAACAACCATATAATGAAGATTAATTCAACGTTAAAAGGAAACAGAATGGCAATTGGGGTTTGGATTATTTCAACCTAAGTCTGTCACGACATGAAATTGCAACTTCAAAATGCGTCATTCCGAGTTCAAAGTAGATCATTCCATTTGTCACAAAAGATGAATATCATCAAAAATTTGACGTGCGATAACTGAAACGAAAATTCCAATTCTTGATTTGTTTTACCTTCCGGACAACCTCACCATTAGCACAATGTAATAATGATTTTTATAAATAAACTTTATGCATTTTTTGTGATTGTTTTAAAGGGGACGATTGATGCTGTAATATTTTCTTTTGTGAACAGGTAGCAAGAGAAAGCCAGCATTTTAAAGAAGAGATCAAGGGATTGGTTCGTCATCTAATTCAAGTCTGTGGGCCATTAAACCGCCTGAGTTGTCCCTAAAGTGGAGGAGAGAAAGATTTGTTAGTGAAAATAGTAATTCGACTGCCTAGCTCAGGGATGTATTTATTATTACAACTAGTTTGAGAGCACGGTTTCTCGCAGAATGAAGAAATGACTGCTTAAACTCCGGAATTGTGGACACCGTGGCAAGAAAGACTCTGAGTTGATAATTATGGGTTTAGTCACAACTGCAGATATTCATGAGAGATTCAAGGGTCTCAGGCGATTAGCTTCATTCCAGAAAAAAGGGGAACAAACTGCCGGGATTGTTGCCAGTTACAAAATCACGTTTTCAACTGACAAGCGATTTTCTGAGCCACATTGTGAGCAAATGGAAACAGATCTAAAAAATCCGCCACATGGGTTTTTCTCAGAGCAGGCCCATTTATTTGTACGTAAGAAGATTTCACCAAAAGGTGATGGATTCTAGGAGATTTTCGGGATCCTCTGAACCCGATTTTTACAGTTGCGGCTGGAAAGGAAATGGTTCTTTCCAGAAATTTGCCAGTGAAAAGCTCAAATTGGATTTTCTTCTGGTCTCTTTCTATTTATAACCAGGGGAATTTTAATGAAGTGGGGGGGGGGCATGGTGACTGAAATATTTCTCTTTCAGATCAAAACGTTGCTTCCTGTGATAATTTTGGGAATGCTAATCAGAAATGAAAAATTTCTTTTTTATTATTGGGAGAGCAGACCGAGAGCTTGACTAAACAGAATAATATTTGTTTATTGTTTTGAAATGTGGATGGAGCAGAGAGGAGACTGGATGCTGCCAAAGCTTAAGAGATTTCTCTCTTGAAAGCTCAAAAAACACTGCTGCTAAGGGGTCGATAGTTTATGGAAAGGAGGCAACAAGAATGCGGTTTGATCTATTGTGATTGGAGACAGCTCTCTGTCGGCAGATACAATCTTTAAATTGGTGATAAAGTTTATATATGTTTATGGTTTTATTCTAACACATGTGTATGCTATCCATAGTCTTGTTACTGTTTTTATATTTTATACATGTTTGTCATGATTTCACTTATGAAATTGTGCAAATATATTATTTTCTGGCTATTGACTTGTGCTGAATATCGTTCTGTTAACAAAGCTATGTTGTAAATTGATGACTGACATCGTTACGTGCATGGTTTACCGTCTATTTTATGATCTTGGTGACTTCTAAATTTATTTTGAAGATTTTCGAGATTACTGATAGTCCTGTTAGCAGATTTGATTTCAGTTAAAATTCGCTTTGCTCTTGATCAGGACAAAGAGATTAATATGCTGTTTCTTTTAAACTATTTTATGGAAAACAGCCATTGAATCACATTTAGGTTCTTTTCTGATTTTTTGTAATTAATCTATATTTGTTAATAATGCAAATTTTATAACTCATTTAACATGTTTAATAAATTTTTGATTATTCATAAGTTCAGTTAATTAAATAGATTTGGTTCTTAGATTAATTTAATTAAATTACTAATTCATTAGTAAGGAGATTAACTAGTTTAATTTGTACATTCATTAACTAGTTTAATTTGTACATTCGTAGGTATTTATTAAATTTAATTAACCAAAGCAATAGCTCTTGTTTTATCTTTTAGACTTAGTTTAGTTAGACTTTCAAGCTAACAGAGCCTTTAAACCTGTCGGAAACAACCATCCCAAACAGCTTGGAACCTGCTCTAAGGATCCCGGTCTGGGTTGTCTTCCTCGTTACGTGCATAGTTACATATGCCCGTAAACATATTCTCAATATTTATTCAACTTTTTACTTTTTAACAATTCCATCCAAATGCCTTAATAAAAAGTTAAATGAAATTATGTTCTTCTCATTAAAGTGGATGATAAACATTTAATAAATAGCAATAACAATATTAATAAAACTATTGTGTTTAATGAAACACAAATTTTACTTAATAAAAAATAATTTACACCAAACGGCATTACTTAATAAAAAATAATTTACACCAAACAAGATTAATTCATTGCAGTTGTTGCAAAATCTTGCTACCTTGAAAAGATTTATCATGCAACGTGGTGGTTTCCATGCGCCTTGAAAATTTCAGAGCTATAAAATTTCATCGATTTTTTCGCACATCCAATCTATAATTCTTATTATTTATATAAAGGGCGATGAGGAGAAGGAGATGGTGAGTTCTATCTCAGTTCAAGTCAGCGAAAGGAAGTTATCAGTACTGAGCCGTTTCTGAAATCGCCAATCACCCGTTATCAGGGTGCAGCTAGCCTAGTCAGGAAGACATTAATGATATTATTTCATTAATAATTACATGGTTAATTAATTACATAAAAATCACTTCTTAACAAATTTTTATAAAATGAATGTGTTTAATGAAACAATAATCTGACTTAATAAAAAGTTGTTAAGAAGTGATTTTTATGTAATTAATTAACCATGTAATTATTAATAAAATAATATCATTAATGTCTTCCTGACTAGGCTAGCTGTACCCTGATAATGGACGATTGGCGATTTCAGAAACGGCTCAGTACTGATAACTTCCTTTCGCTGACTTGAACTGAGACAAAAATCACCATCTCCTTCTCCTCGTCGCCCTTTATATAAGTAATAAGACTTCTAGATTGGATGTGCGAAAAAATCGATGAAATTTTATAGCCATGAAATTTTCAACGCGCATGGAAACCACCACGTTGCATGATAAATCTTTTCAAGGTAGGCAAGATCCTGCAACAGCTGCAATGAATTATTCCCGTTTGGTGTAAAATAGTTAATAACTAAATACGCTTGTAGCCATGAAATTTTCAAGGCGCATAGAATTTTGAAACCACCATGTTGCATGATAAATCTTTTCAAGGTTGGCAAGATCCCGCAACAGCCGCAATGAATTATTCCCGTTTGGTGTAAAATAGTTAATACACCTGTAGCAGTGAAATTTTCAAGACGCATGGAAACCACCACATTGCATGATAAATCTTTTCAAGGTAGGCAACATCCTGCAACAGCCCTGTTAAATGCGTGCGACCTTTATAATAGTTGCAGGTTGGGTGTTGGAAATATTCGACTGAAATTTTTCAAGGCACCTCTCAACGACCATGTCGCATCATAAAATCTTTCCAGGTAGGCAAGCTCCTGCCAAGAATTATGTTGCAAGATCCTGCCACAGCCACCAAGAATTATGCTACAAGATCCAGCCACATCCGCCAAGAATTATGCTGTTGGTCCTAAGCAGTGTTGGATCAAATTTGAAGGGTAGGGTGACTACGGTCCTCTTTCAATTTGAAGGGCTATGATATATTGAATCTTTCAATTTCAATGTTTACATGTTAAAATTTTTTTTTTTTTATTTGAAAATATAATATATTAAAATCTCATTGTATATTAAAAGCAATGTAATCAAATTTCTTGATATAGTGATAAAATTTGAATAATTTTACTTTATAGTTTTTAATAAGAAATGTTTAACCCAAGAACCTATCTATATAGAGAAAAGTTTAGATATATAAAAATACATGATTTAAAAACACTTATAAGGAATGGAGATTAAATCGACAAGTAATAAAGTTGGATAAAAATGAAACACAATCTATACAATGTCCAATGAACATAGAGAACCATAAATACAAAAGAGGGAATGAATCTAAAAGACATGTTCATCAATATACAAAAACTATTATCTTGAATCAATTCAAAAACAAACTTCATTCCTTTCCAATAAGAAGCAAATAAATATTTATAAAATAACATAACAAAAAATTATTTTAATGCTACACATACCTCACAAATCGTTCAACACTCGAAACAACTCAACAAATATTGAGCTCCACTAAGGGAATGAATCTCTTTATATATGTTTCGACATATCTCCATATGTTCTTACTCAAATTATGAGTGAGAGATCTTGTTGGATGTGGAATTTAATTCTGCATCCATCGAGTACCCACACTGCATACTTTTTACATACCTCGCTACCCCGAAAACAAGAAATACCTGAAAAAATGTGATGATGATGTGATCATCACATTTTTTTAGGTATTTCTTATTTTTTGGGTAGATAGGTTCATCAAAAGTATGTAGTGTGGGTACTCATTGGATGCGGAATTAAATTCCACATCCAATGAGCTCTCCTGCTTGAAATTTGAGTAAAAGCACAAGGAGATATGTCGAAAATACGAACAAAAAAAGTACTTTTCTTTTATGACAAATATTTCAATTCAACCATTATGGTTGACTCAGTTTATTGAAATTCTATTGGTTCTTGAATTCCAACTCACAAAATTTATTGTTGGCGCATTTTCTTATAAGGCCCATTTAAGACCCCAAATTTCCTCTAATGCTGTTGAAATTTGTACATTCTTGTCCCCCCATGGGGGGGTCATATCCTACCACAATTGTTCCACGAGACCCCTAAATTACTTATGTTCCAGCCATAATTTCTCAAAGAGAAAAGTTTTGCTCATGAAGGCATTCGACCAATCCTAGTTGAGACTGATTGGCCAATGATCAGAGCCCGCCGCTGGAAGGAAATTTTCCCTGATCTCCCCTGTCCCTCAAAGGATGTTCTTTAACAAAGGAATCTATCAATACATGAGGCTACAAGGTTCTCCCCACCCCTCCTGTTATTCCAAGTGAACCAACCATATTTTGTCTCCAAATCCGATAGGGGGCTGTGGGCCAGCAACTCCCTAAAATCTTCTTGGTATTTGTCCATTATCCTCCTGGCCCCCTTCTTTTCCTTGAGATAAGTGATCAAGTTAAACCCCCCCTATGATCCATTTCCCCTCATGGGTCGACGCACTTAGCTAGTGCAAAAGTCGGAGAAAGTCCTGCTTCTGAGGGAAAGCTCTAGGCCTATATACATTGACCAAGGTCCCTACGATCACTGATCCTAGAATCTTAAATTATGACATCAGCGAGAAGTGATTGGACCACAACTCAAAGAGGTAGATAGTGCTTAGGTGCCATAGCACCATCATCCTGCCTTCCATACGGTCTACATTCATTTCCATGACCCTCCTGCCTTTCCAAATCTTCTGTCCGAGTTTATTCATGGATTCAAAACTGCATTTTGTCTCCTATAGAAATAAAACATTTGGTCTCTCTTACTTAACCTTCCCAGCCAGGGTTTTAATCTTTATAGGGTGGTTACACCCCCTAATATTCCAAGAAAATATCTTCATTTAGTAACCTTACTAACTTCAGAGAAGGATTCCCTTATTGTAGGCTACTGACCTGATTCAATTAGCTTTACCCCAATTGCTACAATCCTCTGCTTGCTCGTCTTTCTACCTCTTTTCATATCCTCCTTTGGATATTTCCTCTTGCCCCCTTTCTGAGGCTCTACAATGATCCCTAGAGCCTGATGAGATTTGGATCGAATGTTGGCCTCCTGGAGAAGTTGCAGCTGCTCGTGGGAGACATAACCCTTACCCAGGCTTCTCGCATTCTTTTTCAAGCACATCAAGTTCTATTTCTCCTCATTCCATTTCCTCTGTCTCATCTTATTCCATGGCATCAATCTTTTTATTCATCTCTATTCAGCTTGTAATTGTCTCCGTCTCAACTTCCTGAGCTTTGGCCATGACATCTTCCCCAGTCTCCTCTTTCCCTAGGTCATTTTTCCCCAACACCTTGAAGGGGTTGGACCTGGTAGGGGCCTTCCCTGGAGTCTCCTTGTGGGGTTTTGGACCCCCACTATTCTTGACTTTTCTCTTGCTCTTTACTTGCTTGAATCCCTCATTGTCCTACTTATTGTCCCCTTCGTGATTTGAAGTTGGCTTCTCCCGAGTCCCTTTTGGGTAGTTTCTCCCAAAATTGCCATATTCATGACAGATCCTGCAGTGGAATGGAAGCTGCTCATAGTCAATCTAATGGATCCAATCCTCATCCTCCTAGTTCAATCTCACCTCCTATGGGAGCTCCTTAGATAATTTCATATGGACATAGATGCAAGCATAAGGGTGAGTGCACAAAGTTGAGGGTCTCTTTTGGTGCGTTAGATGCAATAGAAAACTGAAAAAACAGACATCGATCAACTTGCATGAATATTTTGAGACACTTACACAATGAATATTGTGATGAGTAAAATACAAGAAATGTAGGGAATTGAATGACATTTTAAAATATATTTTTTTTTCCATTGAAAATGCTGTTAACTATCTAAAGTTAGAGATTTTAGAACGGCAATTTTTATTTTTGGGACAAATTATAAGTTATATGTTTTTGTGGGTGCAA
>LPNX010140060.1:80138-100562 GCA_001517045.1 Pseudotsuga menziesii | reverse complement strand
CATCCAACTACAACTAACCTACACCCCCCTATTTATTCCCCCCCCCCCCCTTTCTCTCTCTCTAACACACACACACATACATCCTTTTCTCTCCCCATGCCACTAAGACCCACACCCCTCTCTCTCTCTCACAGACACACACACACATCCCTCCACTCTCTCTCTCTCTCTCTCACACACACACATCCCATCATCATCATCATCATCATCAACATCATCGTCATCATCATCATCATCATCATCAACATCATTGCCATCATCATCGGCATCATCATCACCACCACCACCACCATCATCATCATCACCACCATCATCTTCATCATCATCATGATCAACAACAACATCACCATGATCACCGATCATCGTTGTCATCATCATTGTTGTCATCATCATCATCGTCTTCATCATCTACATCATCATCATCATCATCATCACCCTCATCGCCATATTCATAATCATAATCTTCATCATCATCATCCTCATCAACATCATCATCATCGTCATCGTTGTCGTCGACACCATCATCATCTTCATCTTCATCATCATCTTCATCATTGTCACCATCCCCAAATTCATCATCACCATGATCATCATCATCATCATCATCATTGATCATCATATGTGTTTTCATCTTTAAAAGAATTGGTTGGTGAATGCTAAGCTCCAAGAGAATTCTCTCTATCTCATCCACATGGGATTGTTCATCTATTTGTAGGTTGTTTAACTATGTTGCATTCTCAACTGGTGTATGAAAAATTGGAACCCTTTTGCTAATTTGAATTGGGAAATGTTTTTAAGTTACCATATCAAAGCATCAAACAAATCGTTTTGTTAGTTATTTTAAATTCTCTATTTGATTTTGAATCAATTGCAAATCACATTGTTTCGTTTTGTTGTTATTAGTTATTTTGATTCTTTATTTGTTTGTCACAATTTAATTTTGTAAATCACATTGTTTTGTTTTGTTGTTATTAGTTATTTTGATTCTTTTTAGATTCTTTATTTGTTTGTCACAATTTAATTTTGTAAATCACATTGTTTTATTTTGCAAACACTACCCATCCTAAGCTCAACATCTAATAATGTATTACTAATGTATTGGATATGATTTTTTTCCTTTTGCTATGGTGGATAGTGTTGAAAATTGGATCTGAATTTTCTCTTTGATGTTGGAAATTGGATTTGATGCTATGGTGGATGGTGTTGGAAATTGGATTTATTTTTTTCTTTTTTTCTATAGTGTATACTCATGGAAATTGGATTTGAATTTTTTCCTCACCTTAAACTCAACATCCAATAATATATTGGATTTAATTTTTTTCCTTATGGGTCTGATTTTTTTTCTTTTGCTATTGTTAAAATTGTTAAAATTTTTATTTCATGTTTTTGAAAAAAGTACTTGTATAAATTTTTTTGTTTTATAGCTCTTAAGGATGGTGCATAGTATGGATTTTCAATTACTCAACATCCAATAATATATTGGATTTAATTTTTTTCCTTATGGGTCTGATTTTTTGTTCTTTTGCTGTTGTTAAATTTTTTATTTCATGTTATTGAAAAAAGTACTTGTATAACAATTTTTGTTTTATAGCTCTTAAGGATGGTGCCTAGTATGGATTTTGGGTAATTGAAGAAAGAATGACGTGAATATAACTTGCGATTAGTGTACACATTGTTTTTTTCTAAGTGCGGTTACTCTTATGAAAACATGTTAGAGAAGTGGCATGTACCCTTAAGATCAAACTCAAACTTTCAACTAATAATATAAATGTTGGAGTGATGTGCAATTGAAGGTGTTTTTTTTCACAAGGAGAAAGAGAAGAACAACATTATATTATATTATATAAAATTGTGTTAGAAAGACATCAAATACATACTCCAAAAAGAATTTGTACAGTAATGCATGAAATACATCTATTACATCCATAGCATGTCAAAACATATCATGATCAAAAGCTTATCACATAAAAAAATAAATATCACAACTAATCAAACAAACAAAAAAAAGAAGTGGCAATCCTTCTTCAAACAATTTCCAACGCTAGACCACAAAAGAGTCTTCTTCCAAAGATCATAAGAAACCTAGTAACTGCACAATGTTCCTTCTACTATGATCCCACCAAAAGATAACTCTGATCCCACTAAAAGATAACTCCTTCAAGAAGATCAAGCTCTGAGCCAAGCCAATCCCCTCCTTGGACAATGAGTTTTCCTGAGATCGAAAAGGCAAAGAGGGAGATTGATTCAACAGTTTTTTAACTCTTCCAAGCCAATGAAAAAGACAAAGAGACTGTAAATTTGGATATTGCATCTGCCTCTCTAAGAACTTTTGAATATCATAGGACCATTCGCAACTTTGGAAAATACAGGAGACCCTAAAGAGTCAAAATCTTAGCTTGGGTGTTAGTTCTTTTTCTTGCGTTCATTCATCCAGAGTCTTGGGTTCATCCAAAGCCAGAAAAAATTATTCGCCTCCAACTTAATGGCCATGCCTAGACCACACAAGCCAAGCCAGGTATAAATAAAATATTTGAATTGAATGAATTTGCTGAGCCTTTGGCCTAGTGCATAAAGATCACCTTCTAACAATCTAATTGAAGAAGCTGCACTATAGAGAATAAGTTCAACAATGAGATATGCATATGGAACATCCTGTCCAACAGGTGCAACTGTTAAGTCATTTATTAAAGATTGTTGTAAAATATTCATTACATATCATTTTAATTCTTCTATTATTGTTTCATCACAATATACATATAAGTGGTTACTTTTGCAAAAACTAGGTTACTAACATGTAAAAACAGAAATCAAAATTTATTGCAAATTGCAGATTTCACTGAACAAGGATGTTTGTCATCACGTTTATACAAAATTTGATGCAGATTTCACTGAACAAGGATGTTTGTCATCACGTTTATGCAAAATTTGCTGCAGCGTTCACTGAACAAGGATGCTTGTCATAACGTTTATTATCCAAGTTGCTGCAGAGTTCACTGAACAAGAGTTCAGTGAACAAGGATGCTTGTCATAACGTTTATTATCCAAGTCCTGAACATTATGAAAAGCATCATTGTTCAGTGAACTCTCCCTCAAGTCTTAAAAGTTCAAAACTTCAGCATATAGATCATTCCGATAAGAAACTTGCACCACCAAACCAATGGATCCATATAATCTTCCCCTTGTCCTTGTTAGTTTTAAAGTAAGTTCCGTGTTCCGACCCACATCGGAACTTAAAATTGGCTTTCAATTAGTATGTCTACCATTATAACCAGGCTGCCCAGCTTAAAAAATAACACACAACTTTTAAAGTGAATGATTAACTATTTTCATTCTCAATACTGAAACACAAAATACATACCGACAAGGGTGCAGGTTGCACCCATAGAAGCAAAACGGTCTATAACACGGCTAACAGGAAATACAATTTTTAAATTGAATCATTAACTATTTTCATTCTCATCACTGAAACACAAAATACATACCGACGAGGGCGTATGTTGCACCCATAGAAGCAAAACTGTCTATAACACGGTTACCAGTAAATCTCAAGCACTCTCTTAGAAAGTACACATACAGGCATACAACCATAATTGCGCCCATACTACCAACACTTCATGTGTGAAGCCTTCTGTCACAAAGTATATTCTATCTAAAAATCGGAAGAAACACACTAATAGTATATTGTATTTCGCTATATCTAGAAAAAACCATTCTTAGAAACTATTTTTTCGAACACAGTAAAAATGTTTGAAATTTAAGGGAGCAAGAAGGATCGATTAACACAGCAGCTTCATCCCTGGGTTAGTATGCAAGTCTTGTTAAGGAGAAAAACATCGTAACAATCATCTCGCCTAGTCAGGAAGACTGGAAAAACTCGGCTAGCTGTACCTTTAGTATTCCTCTGTTCTCCGGGCAGGCAGTCTGATGACGCCCTTTCTACTTAAGTTTTTCTTTCTTTCAGTTTTACAATGACATTCCATTTAATGAGCATGTACTATAATTTTTATTGTACGTCATGCATTCGTCAGTGTCCATTAATTCATAATGAAACCCGAAACTAACTGTCACAAGATTCCAATGGGATGTTAGAATGCTTTTATACTAATTTATACACTTCAGCTACTGGACGCTTCAATTTCTTTGTTGGAAAGAAGGCCATTGGACAGTTATGAATCAGTTGACCTGCAGAAACAAACAGGCACTGCCGGTCAGAAAGATAAATTAAGTCGCAACTGACCGGTCATTGGAATGTTCTCTCAGTGAATTTTATCACTGCAAATTGAAAGAGAGTGGTGCTATTTTCTATATATAAACTTTAAACAGGCATTGCTTGAACAACATAATGTAGTTGGAAATGCTACATCTATAGCACACTTAGCCAGGCCGCGGGATTAAATGCTTCCCATTTAGAACACCTGCATAATTTGTATCTAAACTAAATTAATTCAGAAAAGAAAAGATATAATTTAGTTGATGCAGGAAGCAGGTCTGGAATTTGACGTTCCACAGAACGTTTTTTTCATTTTTACCCGTATTTGACGGGTGCAAATTTTTTTAACACGTCAATGTTGACGTCCTCCAGAATTTTTGAACCGTCAAACTAATGTCCAGTTGTATTAATCACACGTCAAAATCTATGGTAGTAGCCTAGCTGCCTAGTAGGTACTTGCAGTTGTAGTCTGAGTCGTAAGTGTCTCATATAATGATCGTAGTTGGATGTTAAAGTGCTGATCCAACTACCAACACTTATTGCTTTCCCTTAGGCTAATAGAAAAAATTTAATGCCAAAAATAGTTGCTGCGAATAGCTACATATCTGGAGACTGGAACACTTGCATCATATTAGCTTGCTGAAAAGGATTTCACTACCAGGAGCACTAATTTTTGGTCATCGCGAAAGGTATGACGAGATTTATTTTTTAAAGTTTACCGCCATTGAAAAGGAGGCTTTGGAAAAATGAGGTCCAAGTTCATTTGGCCAAAGGTCAAAATTCCCGCCGTTACGATGAGTAAGTGAAGAGCACATGTTACTGAGTACGGGAAGGGATGTCCAAACACTAGCAAAACCAACAGCACTGCACATCTTCTAATAACTTCAAAGATATTTCGCTTTTGATATTTAGAGGTGTGAAATTCGCAGATAGGAGTTGTGAAATTCGCTGTAAGACCTTTGATTGAAGATAATCAAATTGGAGAGGGGCGCAACAGGCACACCACAGGTACAGTTTTATTTTTGAATCAATTATTTTATTTTATTTTGATTTGTATTTGGTTTTCATGTTTTAAAGTATCATACAGGTGTTTGAGGAAGTTTTGTGTTGCATGGCATAAAAAATACATAACAAATTGGGTCAGCACAGGGGAAAACAACACAAATTGATCCAGAAACCAATGGAGATCGTGAAGCAAAATTTGGAAAAGAAAAACCTAGGGATAACTGGAAACCTAGAATAGTAGGTGGTGGCCCGAACACAGAAAATGAAAATCCGTGGCATAGTTGGGAAACTGAAATTTTACAACTTGGAAACAAATGCTGTTAAATGCTGAAACCATTTTTCCACACCAACTTTTAGTTAACTTGGAAACAAATGCTGTTAAATGCTGAAACTATTTTTCCACACCAACTTTTAGCTATCTTGGTTGCTATTTAATCCAATCCTTCCACTTGTTCCTTTGACTCCTAAAACTCCCAATTAACTTGAGTAGGCTTAGGACTCATGCCCTTCATCCTTCTTCATGGATATACCTATAAAACTATTCATGATTATGAAGCATTGATTCTGGAGCATTGATTGATTATTGATTGATTCTGGAGCATTGATTGATTCTGAAGCATTGATTGATTATGAAGCATTGATGAGAACGGCAGCGAATGCGAAGAGATGACACAACAATCAATGGTGTCATCCCTGTATTTCTTTTTTTCTTAGAAAAAAAACTTAGTTTTTTTATTAAAGATTAAAAAACCAGTGTATATCCTACAAGATGAACTTTCATTTGGCCTAGAGGCATAGATCATCAGAAAGACATAGTCAATGACCATTGCATGTGAGCACCAAAATGTCTAAACATAGATTCATATATACAAAATAGAGTTACAAATCGCTTCGAACTATCAAAAGAAATCATTTAGGACCATAAATGAGAAAAACAATTACCATGAAGAGAAAGAAAGCCAAATTCAGTCCATGAAATCCCTGAAGTCACCAGCAAGCAGTGTTGACGTTATTCCATCAATGCATTCCATCTGTGCCAGGTGCCCCTCTCAAGTAGAAGTCCTTTCTTTGAAAGAGAGTCTGCTTCTTGATTCCTGAAGATGTGATGAAAAGAGGAATACTGGAACAAATCCAAAAGTCAGATGATATCATCATCCTGAATATGTGATGAAAAGAGGAATACTAGAACAAATCCAAAAGCTATGGGAGCCCAAAAAAGATTGATGTATAGGAGCCAACAAAAAAAGATTGATAAAACGTTTTCTTATAATGCTGTTAATCACCAATTTGGAATTCCCAATGACCTGGATCTGCTGGGCATTTGAATGCCCAAACGTACAGCATGATACTCTGCCTGATTGTTAGTGACGTAGAGTATCCCCTGATTGTTAGTGACGTAGAGTATGCCCAAACGTTCTGATTGCACTATTGCATTTGCAGTAGACCATGGAGAAGTGATGGGAAAAAACAGTCAAATCCGTCTGGCACAAAGCTTAACAGGGTTTTTCAGATGCGACATAATCGGTAAGCTTTGCCTCAGTTTAAGAAAAAAGTCTCTAATAAAAACTTATTTTTTTTCAATTCACTTCATAGTTGTCTTCGCCTATAGCAATGACATCACTGGAAATTTATGAAAATTGCTTTTAATATCTGAAATACTTATAAGTAGTTTGAAATGTGATGCTTGAATTTCTGTGTTTTGTCATTAAGTAATTATGTCAATGTGATAGTCAAAGCAAGAAAAATATCTTCTTTCATTCGGTAAATGATGCATAAATCTTGGGATTGAGGCCAAAGGTCTCTTCTACAACTTTAAACCTATGTTACCAGAAGTCCTCTGTTTCTTATTTTTTGCACTTTTTTACAATAGAGAACATCGTTTCTCTGTCTTAACCAACAAATACCATTTAACATTGATATAAGTAGAAAATATTGGTTGTTTGATGTCTGTCTTCCAGCTAGATTAGCCCTCGGCTCTCTAGGGTTAACAAGCCTTTGGATTTTTTGAGTCTGAATCTATGAAGTTCTTTTTTTTATCATTTTAAAATTTACTTGTTGTGTTGTCGCATATTTTGAGAGTAGTAAATTTTTATACAAATTTTTTAATCACACTTAAGTATAACCTAAAAAAAATTTTACAGGCACCAAATTGCCTAGGACGTAAAATGACAGTCACCAAAAACTCGAAAACATCACCAAATTTTCAAATGACAAGTACTGGAAATTTGAAATTCCAGGCCTGGAAGGAAGAGATAAATTTACCTGGTCGTTTACCAACAGAAAGCTGGTCATTGATAGTCGTAACTTTTTGGTCTTCGTTAGAAACGGAGCAGTCCATGACATGATCAATAGGTTGCAGGCTCTGATCAAAATGATGAATGGTATCTTGGAGAGTTTTATTGAATATTAGGTCTCTATCAATTTGATATATTCACTTCTCCACATAAGCAAGTACGCATATTGGATTTAAGATGTTTTGTTATACCTGCACATAAATCAATAACAACTACCCAACCAATTAATAGCCATGATGGGAATGATGACCTTAATCATCTCAACTGTAACTGGTAATTGAAATACATTCACGACAATAACTGTTGAAGCAGTATTTCCCCAAAAGCACAGCATCTTTCATTATTTTCTTGCATATAGGGTAGTTGAAATCTGCTGGAATTTGTAGGCCGACAAAAACCTTTTTGTGAATAGTAGGAGCGCATCTGGAAGTTAACTACCCACTTACACTTAACTAGAAGTTAACTCCAGATGCACGCCTACTATTCACAAAAAGGTTTCTGGCGGCCTACAAATTCTAACAGAATTGAACTGCCCTATATGTAAGAAAATAATGAAAGATGCTATGCTTCTGGGGAAATGCTGCTTCAATAGTTATTGCTGTGAATGCATGTATTTCAATTACCAATTATATAGTTGATATCTATTAACGCCATGTATGTATTTTTGCCATGGCTATTTCCTGGTAGAAGCTGAGATGATCAACTAAGTTATTGGTAATTGGGTAGTTGTTATTTATTTACTTGCAGGTATAACAAAGCATCTTAAATCCAATATGTGTACTTTGTTATGTGGAAAAGTGAATATATCGATTGAGAGAGGCCTAATACCAAGATACCAATTATCGTTTTGCTCAGAGACTGCAACCTATTGAACATGTCATGTACTGTTCCTTTTCTAACGACGACCAGAAAGTTACGAATATCACTGAACAACTTTCTGTTGGTAAATGACGAGGTAAATTCATCTCTTTCGGCAGTGCCTATTTGCTTCTGTAGGTCACCTAATTCATGACTGTCCAATGGCAATAAAGCAGAATGCCTGCTTTGCAACAAAGAATTTGAAGCGTCATATAAAAGCATTCCAACATCCCATTTGAGTCTTGTGACAGTTAGTTTGGGGTTTCATTATGAATTAATGGATACTGACTAATGCATGACATACAATAAAAATGATATTACATGCTCATTAAATGGAATGGCATTGTAAAACCGAAACAAAGAAAAAATTAAGTAGAAAGGGCGTCGTCAGACTGCCTACCTGAAGAATAGAGGAATACTAAGGGTCTCTCCTAAATGTAAACATTATTAATATTTTGATTGCGTAATCTCCTTGAACATCATTATCATTAATACACATTAGCAAAGAAAAACATTCAATATCTGATTTAATAATTTTTTAGTTTTAGAATGATGTTGTTTTATGTATGATGCTGTTTACACTTTTATAGTGATTCATTTTTCAACTTGTTTAGTATTCTCATTATTTATTCAACTTTTTACTGTTTAACAATTCCATTCAAATGCCTTAATGAAAAGTTAAATGAAATTATATTCTTCTCATTAAAGTGGATGATAAACATTTAATAACTAGCAATAACAATATTAATAAAACTATTGTGTTTAATGAAACAAAAATCTTACTTAATAAAAAATAATTTACACCAAACGGGAATAATTCATTGCGGCTGTTGCAGGATCTTTCCTACCTTTAAAAGATTTATCATGCAACGTGGTGGTTTCCATGCGCCTTGAAAATTTCACGGCTATAAAATTTCATCGATTTTTTCGCACATCGAATCTATATGTCTTATTATTTATATAAAGGGCGAGGAGGAGAAGGAGATGGTGAGTTCTGTCTCAGTTCAAGTCAGCAAAAGGAAGTTATCAGTACTGAGCCGTTTTTGAAATCGCCAATCGCCGGTTATCGGGGTGTAGCTAGCCTAGTCGAGAATACATTAATGATATTATTTCATGAATAATTACATGGTTAATTAATTACATAAAAATCACTTCTTAACAACTTTTTATTAAATAAGATTATTGTTTCATTAAATCACTTCTTAACAACTTTTTGTTTTATTGTTTTATTGTTTCAGTACTGATAACTTCCTTTTGCTGACTTGAACTGAGACAAAACTCACCATCTCCTTCTCCTCGTCGCCCTTTATATAATTAATAAGACTTATAGATTGGATGTGCGAAAAAATCGATGAAATTTTATAGCCATGAAATTTTCAAGGCGCATGGAAACCACCACGTTGCATGATAAATCTTTTCAAGGTAGGCAAGATCCTGCAACAGCCGCAATGAATTATTCCCGTTTGGTGTAAAATAGTTAATAACTGAATACGCCTGTAGCCATGAAATTTTCAAGGCGCATGGAAAGTTGAAACCACCATGTTGCATGATAAATCTTTTCAAGGTAGGCAAGATTTCGCAACAGGCGCAATGAATTATTCTCGTTTGGTGTAAAATAGTTAATACGCCTATAGAAGTGAAATTTTCAAGACGCATGGAAACCACCACGTTGCATGATAAATCTTTTCAAGGTAGGCAACATCTTGCAACAGCCCTGTTAAACGCGTGCAACCTTTATAACAGTTGCAGGTTGGGTGTTGGAAATATTCTACTGAAATTTTTAAAGGCACCTCTCAACGACCACGTCGCATCATAAAATATTTCCAGGTAGGCAAGCTCCTGCCAAAAATTATGTTGCAAGATCCTGCCACAGCCACCAAGAATTATGCTACAAGATCCAGCCACATCCGCCAAAATTTCATGTTATTGAAAAAAGTACTTGTATAACAATTTTTGTTTTATAGCTCTTAAGGATGGTGCCTAGTATGGATTTTGGGTAATTGAAGAAATAAGTGACGTGAATCAAACTTGTGATTAGTGTACACATTGTTTTTTTCTAAGTGCGGTTACTCTTATGAAAGCATGTTAGAGAAGTGGCATGTACCCTTAAGATCAAAGTCAAACATTCAACTAATAATATAAATGTTGGAGTGATGTGCAATTGAAGGTGTTTTTTTTCACAAGGAAAAAGAAAAGAACAACATTATATTATATAAAATTGTGTTAGAAAAACAGCAAATACATACTCCAAAAAGAATTTGTACAGTAATGCATCAAATACATCTATTACATCCATAGCATGTCAAACATAGCATGTCAAAACATATCATGATCAAAAGCTTATCACATAAAAAAATAAATATCACAACTAATCAAACAAAAACAAAAAAAAATTGGCAATCCTTCTTCAAACAATTTCCAAAGCTAGACCACAAAAGAGTCTTCTTCCAAAGATCATAAGAAACCTAGTAACTTGCACAATGTTCCTTCTGCTATAATCCCACGAAAAGATAACTCTGATCCCACTAAAAGATGACTCCTCCAAGCATTAGAGGAATTTTGGGGTCTAAAAAGGGCCTCCTAAGGAAAATAATAAAATAATAGTTAAAATTATAAAATAATAGTTAAAATAATAAAATAATATTGATTAATTTTGGAGGAAGAAAGAAAAAAACTACTTTTTGTGTTCGTATTTTCGACATATCTCCCTGTTTTTTTACTCAAATTTCAATCGAGAGAGCTCGTTGGATGCAGAATTTGATTCCGCATCCAACGAGTACCCACACTGCATACTTTTGATGGACCCTGCTACCCCAAAAACAAGAAATACCTGAAAAAATGTGATGATGACATCATCATCACGGATTTTTAGGTATTTCTTGTTTTTGGGGTAGCGGGGTCCATAAAAAGTATGCAGTGTGGGTACTCGTTGGATGCGAAATCAAATTATGCATCCAACGAGCTCTCCGGATCAAAATTTGAGTAAAAACACAATGAGATATGTCAAAAAGACGAATAAAAAAGCAGTTTTTTTTAATAACAAATATGTCAATTCAACCATTATGGTTGACTTATTTTATTGAAATTCTATTGGTTCTTGAATTCCAACTCACAAAAACTTATTTTGGCACATTTTCTTATAAGGCCCATTTTAGACCCCAAATTTCCTCTAATGGAAGACCAAGCTCTGAACCAAGCCAATCCCCTGCTTGGACAACGAGTTTTCCTGAGATCGAAAAGCCAAAGAGGGAGATTGATTTGATAGCCAAAACCGAGCCGACTAAACTTGGGTTTAGGGCTCAGTCGAAATTCAAATTTTAAATTTTAAATTTTCACTTTTCACACTGACCACTTTACTTTTTCACCAGTCGAGTGAAACTTGTCTATGCCTGACTAGACAATTTTACAAATTTTAGTCAGTCCTATACTCGACCAATATTACTTCGACTTACTTGTCCGACCGATTTTTACCTCGACCACTTTTACTCCGACCAAGTCGGACCTTTGACCAAGACTCTCCGACCACTCAAGTCGGCTCTTCGACCACTCTAGTTGGCTCACTTTGGTCAGACTCTGTAAAATATGTTTTTTAGTCTAAAGACTTAAGAAATTACAAATACTTTTCACGTGTGAGTAAAATGAAGTAAAATAGACACATTTACAAATCCAAATAACTTATATGAGAAACATGTGCCCAAATGTGTAGGAAGACTTGAGTCGACCAATGTGCTGTAAAACCTGGAAATTTCACGCGGTGAGATTTTTATGGGTTCTTGTTCTTTCACTTAACAGTAATTGTAAAAGACATTTACGGAAGTAAATCTGAAAATATATGTGACCAAATAATCATGCATTCATCCACAAACTATTTCATATATTAACTATGCTGAAATACAAAGTACTACAAACTGGTCGGTTACAAACTGGTCGGTCTGTCCAGACTCGTCAGTCTACAGAGCTTCAGCTCTTCGACTAAATTACATGCACAGAAGCTTGAGCTTCGACTGTTCTTCCTCACCGTGAGTTCCTCTGCTCTGTGTGATTGTCTCTGTGTTCCTGTGTGTGTAAACTGATTTACAAAATGCTTCTTCTATTTATAGGCAATCTGAAAATTGCTGCAGCATGGGCCAACTGACTTGCCATTAAAGACTGTAATTACTATCTATCTAACAACTTAACTTCTGAAATAAATTCGACTCGACTATGTTGCCTACTCGTGGACTTTTCCTTCTTGTTAGACTGATAGACAAGATCTCGACTTGTACGGCCTCTCACAAAGTCGGAAGAAAGTTAAGTACAGATCTGTGAGTAAGTACCATTTTCCAACACTCCCCCTTAATTATGAGCAGATGGGGATTTTGAAAACAAAATTTACAAAATGTTTCAGAGCTTAGACATGATCTGTTTATGACAGAGTTCACTGTGGAGAACTTGTCATTCCAAGATAACTACGCAGATAATGGAATGTGTCCTTTGCCAATGGCTTTGTGAAGATGTCGGCCAGTTGGTCTTCAGACCTACAAAATTCCAAACAAATTTCCTTGTCGTTCACCAACTCTCTTATAAAATGAAACCTTGTGTCGATGTGCTTGGTTCTCTTGTGAAACACATGATTCTTTGATAATGCTATGGCTGAATTGTTGTCACAGAAGATTGTTGTCGGTTCTTGATGGTTCTGTGACAAGTCTTTTAAGACTCTTATCATCCAGACAGCTTGACATGCAGCACTTGTTGCTGCAACATACTCTGCTTCAGCTGAAGATAGAGTTACTATGGGCTGTTTCTTTGAAGCCCATGAAACAACACCTGTACCAAAATAAAATGTGTATCCAGATGTGCTTTTCCTGTCATCTATGCTGCCTCCATTGTCACTTTCAGTGTAACCAATGAGTTTAAAATTTTCTGAGGTTGAATACATAATACCAAGGTCTTTTGTGCCACTTACATACCTCAGAATTCTTTTACCTGCTTGCCAATGTGAATCTTTTGGTGACTCCATGAACCTTGAAATCAGACTTACACCATACATAATGTTTGGTCTTGTTGCTGTCAAATACATAAGGCTGCCAACAAGCCTTTTGAACAGCGTAGGATCTACAGTGGATCCTTCATCATCCTTGCTCAATTTTAAACCTATTATTACTGGTGTTAGGGCTGTCTTGCAGTTAGACATGTTAAACCTTTTTAAAACTTCACTTGCATACTTAGACTGTGATATAAAGATACCACTTTGAGACTGCTAAACTTCAATGCCCAGAAAAAACTTTATAAGCCCCAGATCAGTCATTTCAAATTCACTTTCCTTGACTGTTTTAAAATCTTCTATGCCATAATCACCAGTAAATATTAAATCATCTACATACAGGCATACAATTAACATCTTACCTTTCTCATCGACTTTGGTGTACAAAGTCGGTTCACTTTCACTTCTATGAAATCCATTTTCAATGAGATAGGAATCAATCCGACTGTACCAAGCTCTAGGAGCTTGCTTCAAACCATATAATGCCTTTTTCAGCCTGTACACTTTGTGCTCTTGACCTGGAACTTCATACCCTTGTGGTTGTTCCACATATACTTCCTCTTCTAGGTAGCCATTTAAGAATATCGACTTGACATCCATTTGATGAACATGCCATTTGTTTTGAGAAGCAATGGCCAAAATTGTTCTGACTGTATCTATGCGTGCAATAGGTGCAAACGTTTCATTGAAGTCGATGCCGGGTTGCTGTGTGAACCCTCTTGCTACCATTCTTGCCTTGTGCTTTTTCACATTCCCATCAGCATCTTGCTTTGTCTTATAAATCCATTTGACACTGATTACATCCTTGTCTTTTGGTACATCAACCAGTTCCCATGTCTGGTTTTTCTCAATGCATTCTATATCTTCATCCATGGCTTCTGCCCATACTTCTTCTTCAACAGCTTCTTCAAATGTTAGTGGATCATATATAGGGGAAAATAATGCAAACAGGGAAAATGAATTAGGTGTACCAGCTTCATATATCTCTCGCATACTTCTTGTCTTCACCGATTCTGTCGATGTCGACCTTGACGAAATGCTTGATGGAGTCTGCTATCCTCTAGGTGTACTTGTCGGTGTAGCTTGAGCTGCTACTTGTGTCGATGGTCCTTGTGCTGAACCATGTCTTGGTGTCATGGGAGTCGATGGTGCTCCGACCGATTGAATTACATGTGTTATTTGAACCTCTTCCTCTTCCATATCATCATTGTCGATGTTCGACACAATCTTGACATTTGTGTCGACGGTTCCATCCCATGATTAATTCTCAACAAATTGAACATCCCGACTGATTATCATTTTCCTTGTGACGGGGTCATACAACTTGTATGCTTTTGTGTCTTCTGAATAGCCGACAAAAATACATTTCTGTCCCTTCTTGTCTAGCTTCCTTCTCAGCTCATCTGGAATATGAGCATATGCTACACAACCAAAAACTTTTAAATGTGAAACACTATGATTCATACCTATCCATGCTTCTTGGGGAACTTTGTTCTTCACACTCTTTGTCGGACATCGGTTCATAATGTATACAGCAGTTGCGACTGCTTCACCCCAATACTCATTTGGCAAATGCTTGGCTGCCAACATGCTGCGTGCCATCTCCATGATGGTTTTGTTCTTCTTTTCGGCTATGCCGTTCTGCTGAGGTGTATATCATGCAGTGAATTGTTTCTGTATGCCATGGGTCTTGCAAAAATTCAGAAATTCATTTGAAACATATTCACCTCCTCTGTCGGTCCTTAAGATCTTGATGCGGTGACCACTCTGGTTCTCCACGAGTGCCTTGAACTGCTGAAAATAACCAAATGCATCAGATTTGTGTTTCAAGAAATATACCCATGTCTTTCTTGAGTAGTCATCAATAAAGGTTAGAAAATACTTGCAGTCACCAATGGATGATGTCTGCATTGGACCACAAATGTCAGAGTGCACAATTTGAAGTGGTATGCATGCTCTATAGGACTTTCTGACTGGAAATGTCTCTCTGTGCTGCTTACCAAAAATGCAGCCTTCACAAACCCTCTCTGGTCTGTCGATCAATGGTAATCCCTTCACCATATTCTTTGTGTCCAGTAGCTTTAACCCACCAAAATTCAGATGTCCAAATCTGAAATGCCACAACCAGGATTCATCCTGAACTTCTGTCTGAAATGCAGCTTGCAAATTAGCGCTACAATTTTCTCTCTTATTGAGGATCTCGACTATTTCTTCACTTTCTTCCTTGAATGCAGCTCCTATCTTTGTCTTCCCTTTTATGTCGGGAACTATCCTCAATGGAAACAAGCGGTTGCTTGTCATTGGAACTTTTGCTATTAGCTGGTCTCTTGGACGCTTGTCTTTGATCACACACTGTTCATCTTCCATGTAGACTCTGTAGCCTTTTTGTAACAACTGTCCAATGCTTAACATATTATGTTTCAGACCTTCAACATGATAGATATCAAGGATATACTTACTCTCCCCCTGTTTTGTTAGAATATCAAGAGTGCCTTTTCCAAAGACAGTAACTTGGACATTGTTTCCAAGTGTAACATCAGTTTTAACTGAAGTGTCTAGACTGGAAAACAGATCTAAATTACCAGTCATATGGTTGCTGCATCCTGAGTCTAAGTACCATATGTCATGTGGAATTTCTTGAACAACATTGCATTCAAGTGGAGATGTCGATGCCATTAACATTGCACCTGTCGAAGTGTTGGTGCTGGTCGACTGACTTGGGCTTTGTCTTCCTTGGTCATATTGTTTCTTCCTGCATTCGTATGCATAATGACCAAACTTCTTATAGTAATGACATTGAATTTTTGATTTATCAAACCTCTGGCCACTTGGTTGACTTGGGTTCTGGTTATCTCCTCTGCCACCGACATTTGCAGGACTTCTGCCTCGTCCTTCTCTTGAAGAACTTCTTCCTCTGCCTCTGAAGTTGTTTCTCCCCCTGCCTCTACCACGACTGATGGATGACTGTGCTGTAAATGCACCTTCCAATGATATTTGTGATCTGCTGATTTTGTGTTCATGATTGATGAGTGAAGCCTGCAGCTCATCAATGCTAAATGTTGACATGTCTGTGTGTTCTTGTAAGGTCACAACCAAATTTTCAAATCTTGGGGGAAGACTTCTGAGAATTTTTTCAACAACCCTTTGGTCTGATACGGGTTCTCCATGAGATTTCAGTTGGTTTATCAACCCAACAACTCTGGTGTAGAATGTGTCTACATTCTCTGAATCTTTCATGCATAGAGATTCAAAATCTTTTCTCAGAATCTGCAGCTTGGATGTCTTTACCTTATCCAAACCTTGATATGCAGTCTCCAATGTATCCCATGCTTTCTTGGCATTAATATTTCCTGCTATTCTTGGGAGTATGCTCTCATGCATAGCTTGATGTATGAAAACTAGAGCTTTTCCATCGAGTCTTCCTCTATTCTCTTAAGACATCTTTCTCAGCCTGTGTGAGATTGTTATATGCAGCCATGTCTGCTGGTTCTGCATAACCATGCTGGACTATCTCCCAGACATCTTGACCTCTGAATAAAGCTTTCATTGTTAAAGACCAATATTCATAATTCTTTCCTGTAAAACTTGGAGGTTGTAATGAACCAGAAGTGGAAGCCATTTCAATTTTTTAATTAACTTTCCTCAGAAAATTAATTTCCACTTTTTAAGACAAGATTTCTTTCCTACAATCTTGGGCTGATATAAATCTTGCTCTGATATAATCTTGCTCTGATACCAGATAGCCAAAACCGAGCCGACTAAACTTGGGTTTAGGGCTCAGTTGAAATTCAAATTTTAAATTTTCACTTTTCACGCCGACCACTTTACTTTTTCACCAGTCGGTGAAACTTGTTTATGCCTGACTAGACAATTTTACAAAGTTTAGTCAGTCCTACACAAATTACTTCGACTTACTTGTCTGACCGATTTTTACCTCGACCACTTTTACTCCGACCAAGTCGGACCTTCGACCAAGACTCTTCGACCACTCAAGTTGGCTCTTCGACCACTCTAGTCGGCTCACTTTGGTCGGACTCTGCAAAATATGTTTCTTAGTCTAAAAACTTACGAAATTACAAATACTTTTCACCTGTGAGTAAAATGAAGTAAAATAGACACATTTACAAATCCAAATAACTTATATGAGAAACATGTGCCCAAATGTGTAGGAAGACTTGAGTCGACCAATGTGCCGTAAAACCTGGAAATTTCACGCGGTGAGATTTTTATGGGTTCTTGTTCTTTCACTTAACAGTAATTGTAAAAGACATTTACGGAAGTAAATCTGAAAATATATGCAACCAAATAATCATGCATTCATCCACAAACTATTTCATATATTAACTATGCTGAAATACAAAGTACTACAAACTGGTCGGTTACAAACTGGTCGGTCTATCCAGACTCGTTAGTCTACAGAGCTTCAGCTCTTCGACTAAATTACATGCACAGAAGCTTAAGCTTCGACTGTTCTTCCTCACCGTGAGTTCCTCTGCTCTGTGTGACTGTCTCTGTGTTCCTGTGTGTGTAAACTGATTTACAAAATGCTTCTTCTATTTATATGCAATCTGAAAATTGCTGCAGCATGGGCCGACTGACTTGCCATTAAAGACTGTAATTACTATCTATCTAACAACTTAACTTCTGAAATAAATTCGACTGGACTATGTTGCCTACTCGTGGACTTTTCCTTCTTGTTAGACTGACATACAAGATCTCGACTTGTACAGCCTTTGACAAAGTCGGCTGAAAATTAAGTACAGATCTGCGAGTAATTACCATTTTCCAACATGATTCAACAGTTTTTTAACTCTTCCAAGCCAATAAAAAAGTCAAAGAGACTGTAAATTTGGAGATTGCATCTGCCTCTCTAATAAATTTCGAATCTCCTAGGACCATTCGCAACTTTGGCAAATACAAGAGACCCTAAAGAGTCAAAATCTTAGCTTGGGTGTTAGTTCTTTTTCTTGCGTTCATTCATCCAAAGTCTTGGGTTCATCCAAAGCCAGAAAAAATGATTCGCCTTCAACTTAATGGCCATGCCTAGACCACACAAGCCAAGCCAGGTATAAATAAAATATTTGAATTGAATGAATTTGCTGAGCCTTTGGCCTAGTGCATAAAGATCACCTTCTAACAATCTAATTGAAGAAGCTGCACTATAGAGAATAAGTTCAACAATGAGATATGCATATGGAACATCCAGTCTAACAGGTGCAACTGTTAAGTCATTTATTAAAGATTGTTGTAAAATATTCATTACATATCATTTTAATTCTTCTATTATTGTTTCATCACAATATACATATAAGCGGTTACTTTTGCAAAAACTGGGTTACTAAAAAACAGAAATCAAAATTTATTGTAGATTGCAGATTTCACTGAACAAGGATGTTTGTCATCACGTTTATACAAAATTTGCTGCAGAGTGGGATGCTTGTCATAACGTTTATTATCCAAGTTGCTGCAGAGTTCACCGAGTCATAACGTTTATTATCCAAGTCCTGAACGTTATGAAAAGCATCACTGAACGTTATGAAAAACATCATTGTTCAGTGAACTCTCCCTCAAGTCTTAAAAGTTCATAACTTCAGCATATAGATCATTCCGATAAGAAACTTGCACCACCAAACCAATGGATCCATATAATCTTCCCCTCGTCCTTGTTAGTTTGAAAGTAAGTTACCTGTTCCGACCCACATCGGAACTTAAAATTGGCTTTCAATTAGTACGTCTACCATTATAACCAGGTTGCCCAGCTTAAAAAAGAACACACAAATTTTAAAGTGAATGATTAACTATTTTCATTCTCAATACTGAAACACAAGATACATACGGACAAGGGTGCAGGTTGCACCCATAGAAGCAAAACGGTCTATAACAGGGCTAGAAATACAATTTTTAAAGTGAATCATTAACTATCTTCATTCTCATCACTGAAACACAAAATACGTACCCACGAGGGCGCAGGTTGCACCCATAGAAGCAAAACTGTCTATAACACGGTTACCAGTAAATCTCAAGCACTCTCTTAGAAAGTACAGATACAGGCATACAACCATAATTGCGCCCATACTACCAACACTTCGTGCGTGAAGCCTTCTGTCACAAAGTATATTCTATATAAAAATCGGAAGAAACACACACATAGTATATTGTATTTCTCTATATCTAGAAAAAACCATTCTTAGAAACTAATTTTTCGAACACAGTAAAAATGTTTGAAATTTAAGGGAGCATGAATGATCGATTAACACAGCAGCTTCATTTCTGGGTTAGTATGCAAGACTTGTTAAGGAGAAAAACATCGTAGCAATCATTTCGCCTAGTCAGGAAGACTGGAAAAACTCGGCTAGCTGCACCCTTAGTATTCCTCTGTTCTCCAGGCAGGCAGTCTGACGACGCTCTTTCTACTTAAGTTTTTCTTTCTTTCAGTTTTACAATGCCATTCCATTTAATGAGCATGTACTATCATTTTTATTGTACGTCATGCATTCGTGAGTGTCCATTAGTTCATAATGAAACCCGGAACTAACTGTCACAAGATTCCAATGGGATGTTGGAATGCTTTTATACTAATTTATACACTTCAGCTACTCGACGCTTCAAATTCTTTGTTGGAAAGGCGGCCATTGGACAGTTATGAATCAGGTGACATGCAGAAACAAACAGGCACTGCCGGTCAGAAAGATAAATTAAGTCGCAACTCACCGGTCATTGGAAAGTTCTCTCAGTTAATTTTATCGCTGCAAATTGAAAGAGTGGTGCTATTTTCTTTATATAAACTTTAAACAGGCATTGCTTGAACAACATAATGTACCTGGAATGCTACATCTATAGCACACTTAGCCAGGCCGCGGGATTAAATGCTTCCCATTTAGAACACCTGCATAATTTGTATCTAAACTAAATTAATTCAGAAAAAAATATATATAATTTAGTTGATGCAGGAAGAGATAAATTTACCTGGTCGTTTACCAACAGAAAGCTGGTCATTGATAGTCGTAACTTTTTGGTCTTCGTTAGAAACGCAG
>LPNX010140060.1:46117-67832 GCA_001517045.1 Pseudotsuga menziesii | reverse complement strand
AACTATATTAAGGGAATTGGAATTAAGGAAAGATACAGGAAGCAGCAGCAGCATTCTATAGAGGATGGGAGGTTTGCTTATACTGATGATTCTCTTGTTATTTTAGCTCGCATTCTTATTATAAGGACATCCATAGGGTCAAAATATCCAAGAAGTTTGTGCAAGTCTTCCATCCCTATTTCATTTGGAAGTTCTTCTCATGGCTTTTCATTCTTCAAATGCATTTGAAAAAATCATGGGTATTGTCTATTCACACTGAACCATGCACAGTTGGCAATTCTAATCACAACTGTATACTCGATGTATTGTGCTAAAGTTCGTGGTGGATGGCTTGGTTTAATCCTTTGCATGAACATGAGGTGCTACGAATAAAAAGTAGCTCAGATTATTATGAAACATTGGGTCTCTCTCGCTATGAGAACATAGATTTTGTTGTCCTTAAACGAATGTACAAGAAAAAGGTAGTGTTCTGTCAGGCTAGTAAGTGATTACCAATTATTTTATTAACATAAAATACTATGTGTTGACTATTTCCCTTGAACACTGAGGGAAATATAATCTGTTGTTTCATCCTGCAATGTTTTCTTAGCATTGAGCAATTTTTCACTCCTTTGATTAGGCGATACTAGTCCATCCTGACAAAAATATGGGCAATCCAGTCACAGAGGAATCCTTTAAGAAGCTTCAAAGTACATATGAGGTAAAAATCTATTTCCTTGCTTGCCAAATTGTGAATAAGGAAATCCTGTTTTTTGAATTTTATTTTTGAATTAAAAGTTATATGAATTGGATACTTTTAGGTTCTATCAGATTTGACGAAGAAGAATACCTATGACATGGAATTGAAGACAGAAGAGCTTTCAAGGAGTCTTCATCAAAATTTTCAAAGTGGTGTTCAAAAGGTATTTTGTTTCAATGTTTCTTATCTTGTAATTAGATTGGCATGGCATTGTAATTACAGGGGAGCTATCACAGCTGGCAAATATCATTCTAGATATACTCTCTCAGCTTCAAACATTATACAAAGACCATAAAGTTTGACAGGCTATTTTGACAGGTCATTATTTCTGCTACACTTGCGATCTGACTGTTTCTAAAGGGTGTTGTTCTATTTGTGCCAGGGTGTGCCACAGGGGTCACGGAGTTGTTTACTCTCATTTAAGCCGTTTCTTTTGTGATTGTGGAGCAGGAGGGGTAAGAGGGACAAGCTTCCTCTGCTTGAAGCCTCGAAAATATGTTTCTTCCAGCACTACATCATTGAGGGGGGCTAGCGGCGTTGATCCATTCTTGCCTCTCTCAGATGAGAGGGATCATCTTCAGCCATCTGACAGTGACTCTGATCTTGAGGATGAAGGAATATTCGATTAGCTAGTCTAGATATTTATCACAATCTTTGCTCTGGTTAAAAGGAAAGTTACACAGGGGGATGGATCCTTCTTGCAACTTGTGACCTTTATTAATATTATATATATCATGAACAGGCATGAGTACAAACAAGCGAGAAGGTTTTCCAAGATATGAGTAACGAATCTTCTTTAAGATTTTTTAAAAAGTGGTCTGTAGGGTATACCCCACAGATGGTGGTGGGGAAACTGTGATGGGATACGGTATTTACTGGTGATGGGATATGGTAATTAGTGGAACCATAGCATGGTTGATTATCTCGCTTCTATGGTTGGGATGTACCTAGTCTTGGAGACACATGGACAATACTTCCTATATTCCTCCACATTCTTTTCCGTGTGCTGGCCTGTATTATATTTACACCCGTTCATGTACTTATTGATAGTTTGGGGCATCCAAATGATGGGGACTCTCTAGTAGTTATAAGCATCATAGAGCATAAAAATGCCTATTACCAAAATGTGAGTTCTGCCCTCAGTTAAGAGACACGGGTTTGGACCTTTCCCCTTGACATGCCCTTAGGAATTTCTCTTCTGTGTAAGCATTATCTCATGGAAGGAAACTGGAGAGATATAATACGTTGGGAATTTATCTTCTGTGTAAGTATTATCTCATGGAAGGAAACTGGAGATAAAATACGAGTCTAATTGCTGTGGCACTGGAAAATGGGTTTTCTGTGTGTTATTGAAAGCTTCAGCACCCTTATGAATGGTCTTTGCAAGAAGGGCAGTTTGGAAGAGGCTAATAATATTTTTAAACTAATGCTAGAGAAAGGTTTAGTTCCTAACGTTCAGATTTACAGTAAGATGATAATTTCAAACTGTGAAAGGGGATGCATAAAGGGAGCTTTAAAACTGCATTATGAAATGCAAGATAAGGGGTTATTACCAGCGCTCGAAACTTATCACTCGCTTATTTATAGACTTTGCAAAGAAAGGGACACAGATGGAGCTCTAACAATTTACAATGAAATGGAGGTCAAATCTATGTTTCCAACTGTATCCTGCAAGCTAGAAGTGGTTTTATGCTTCTCAACCAATAACTTGGATGGCTCAGGTAATTTCAGTATTATAGAAAATCAGTAGGATTGACAAAAGGAATACATATAAAAGACACAGGGGTTAAAGACCGGATGTGAATGTGGAACCTCAAGGCATCCCCTGGCAGTCTGGCTCGAGTGAACACAGTTGTTTGGAAGTGACCGAAGTTATGGATCTCTAATCACAGGTTGACAAGAAGTACAGGGCATTCATTCTGGGGTCACAGTTTAATTGCCAAGCAATGTGGCTCGCCACTATTGTCTGCGGAACTCTGCAAGAGGATAGAAAGATCTGGTCTTCGCAAAGCTATATGGTGAATTTGTTGAGTCTTCAGACAGAAGGAAAAGGTCGAAACCTTGAGGCGCATTTGCTGTGTTCTAAAGAAGAGAGCACTGGTAAAAATAATGGTCAAGTTGCTGTGGTAAACTCTGTAGCAATGGCTCCAAGATAGAGAGCTCGATGTAGAAGAGGCAGAAGATGTAGGAGAAACACCTACTCAGAGGAGTCCTTTAGCAGGGACATTCCCTATCACATTCGTCTAGAAATAGAGGAAGTTGAGGGTCAGATGGTAGGGCTGGCATTGGAAGACTAGAATACTAACCAGACCATGGACCCATATTGGCTCATTAAAACCTTCAGAGTATTTTTAGATCTGTTTGGTGAAAACCCAATTTACAAACCTAATTATCTCAGTCCTTCCAGCAGGCGACACCTGATGGCTACACATATGTCTTCAATCAATAATTAAAGAAAATTTTAGCTCGGTAATATCTCTGCTTAGCTTTGTTCTTTTCGTCTATTCTAGTTTAAGGGAACAATTACAAGAACCCACAGTTTGACTCCCCCTTCTGTTATCATTTATCTATGAAATTATCTGTACACATAGAACATGACTCCGACCTTGAAATGGCGGCGTAATAGCAAATATTAATTGCGGGAGAAGAGGGTATCACATACTAGTGCTAAAAAGAAGATAAAATGGAGCTATTCGACGACCATAGAATTGGATTGAATTCTTTGAAATTTGCCCTGCAGAAAAGAGGGCTCCGGCTGTAAAATCTTACGCATTCCACTGTCTTTGCCGCTTCGACGAGATTAAACATGGAGAGATATGTTTTTTAAATATGGGTTTTCTCATTTAATAATTGATCAATTTATGCGCCGTTGCTTAAGCGACGCGTGCTAGGATAGCCATCGCTTAAGCGACGCTTATCAGCCTAGCCGTCACTTAAGCGACGCTTATGACCAAAATTTAAAAAAAAAATTTAACTTTCTGATTTTTGGTAGGTTTAAAAGAAAAAATCCACGCGCCGTCGGAAGTAACCATTGGATTTTGGATCGAAATGTAGTAGTGATATCTCTAATGGTGAAAGCTGTATGAAATATGGGAGAGGTTTTTATAACTGGACATGTGCCCAACATAACCCATGTCTTCATTTCTCGAGAATAATCTCAATCTCCTCGTGTAAAGATATTTAAAAGTATCCCAACCTATGATTATTGTGTACAAACTGAAGGATTTTTTTGATTATAGGCCTATTAAGAATAAAAACCTCTCTCAATTTTGTCAAATGAAATCCCATTTGTCCAAAACAATTCTTTGAAGTTGATGGCTGAAATAGTCCTTTGGAAAACATGAAAACTGGCCTGTACAACTGATTTTGTTTCTGCTAAACCATAGCACCTGTGTGAAAAATGAAAGAGGTTATTATATATAGGTGTGTTGTGAAGCAAATCCTCTCCCAGTTTAGCAAAATACATCTTCATTTGATCTAAACGATTATTTTTTGTTGGATGACTAGAACAGTCATTTCAAAATCTGAGTATTTTCCCTCTGAAGATGACTTTGCTGCTCCCAATCTGTATCACCTGGGTAAAACCTGAGAGAGGTTATTGTATATCCCGATGTTATGATGAAAAACCTCTTTCCATTTTTGAAATTTCTTCTTCATTTGCTGGAAACAATTCGTTGAATAAAATGACTAAAATAATCATTTTTTAGAAAATATGCTATGTTGATTTTGAATCTTTGAACCGTTTACTGCAAGAGAACATATAACATTTGTCCTTGTATATATTTCTGCAACTCTTCTGGGCTGGTATATTTAGACCCATACCCATAAGCACGAGTAGCAGCACCACTATAAGCATAAGAAGCAAAGGATGCATTATGGTATATAGAAGCACCAGTTTTTGATTGATTCAGTCGAAGTATCAGTGGTCTCAGTAGCATACGCATATCCAGTAGTAGAGCTATTTGATTGAGCTGTTGATCCCGTAGATATGGTGGACTGTCTCTTCCCTTCAGCACACGGCATATAAATTATTTAAAAAAAAAAAAACCAAGTCTAAAAACCAAGGCAAATTTATTTATAAACAATGGTTTATTTTGGAGCCTCCTTTCCAAATTATCTATCAAGCACCTTTTTGTTCCGGATTTGTTTGTGACCCTTGATCTAATTACCTTTAGCTTTCAACCGTAGGATCAAGTGCCACGTTACTCATTCCACCAGTCTTCCCAATCTTATCCCTCGTGCAGGTTTATGCTCCAGAATCATCCACAGCCATCGATGTGATATACCTTTAACTTTCCACCATCGGATCAAATGACACGTACCAAATTCCGTTGGGCACTTTGGGCTTATCTATCGCATAATTTCACTCTCCGGAAATCATAATAGTCGTTGATTTAATTCACTTTAATTCTCCGCCATTGGATCAACTTTACACATATGCATTCCGCTGAGCCCTTTTGTTTTAATCAACGCGCAATTTTACTCTCCAGAAATAATCTTACCCGTTGATCTAATTTTCACTTTTTGCATTAGCCGTCCGATTTTTTATTGGCTAATGTTTTGATTATACCTTAAGAAAGGTAATAACCTTGTTTAGTGCGTAAACCTCCATTAAAAATTGGTTTGGTGAATAAAAGGCGGCATTTGACTTTGGAGAAATATTCAAAATTATTAATTTTTGAATATAAATGAAATAAAATCTTTATAAAACCCATTTTGTAGATTTCATTCAAAAATTAATAAATCTTTTTTGCCCCATTTGTGAAAAAATCATTTGTCTTTTTCCCTAAACTTCTTTACCTTCTCTTCTTTGCCAACTTGGACATATTTTAATGAGAAAACTTTGGAAACCAACTCAATCACCTATGGAAAATTAAAATTTTGAAGGAAAATAAATTCAGTGCTAACAACTGGCTCCAACTAGGGATGCTATCCTCCCTGCGAGGTAGCAAAGAACCTCGTAGACCAGGTGCCAAATCCATTGGGTTTCTCTTAATCTTTCTCTCAAATCCTCAACCTGCTTTGAACTGAACCATCAACTAAAACCATTTTGCAAACAAATCCCACTCTGTCAACCTGTAACCTGTAACTGAATTGCACTTGAAACTGAAACCAAACTGAAAACTGCTGAAAGAAATGCTCGCCATGTCGAGCTTATTCATGCCTACCTATCCTACTTAACTAAGTACAAATGCCCAATCAAGCAAAATATGACTTCCAATGAAGCCAATCAAGCAATTTATCCAATATTTCCATTTCTTCCTCATGCTTGATCAGAATTAGAACATAAGAGCAAAATAGAAATAGGTTATGATGAAAAATTTGTCCTTTGCTGCAAACATATAACCAACTACTCCATCTGAAATATTTATCCATGTACTCTGCTACTGGATCATAAAAAAACATGACAAATTTCAAAATATTCAATCACTTGTTTGTCATGACAAGGCTGTCCAAAAAGTAACTCCTCTTGCATACTGTCAAACCGATCTTTAGAATAGCTTTGAAAGGAATTCTCATGATTGTTTTTCAATGATATATCAGCAACTTCATTTAATATTTCTACATCTACAACTCCTTTCTTCTCAAGTGCTTCAAGAGGAATATCATTTTGTTCAACAAGATTAAGCAGAAAGTTGTCTTCTTGACAAAATGTTTCTGAATTGGAAAGATTTAAAGAAACATCCCATTGAGAGTTTTCATTTCCTTCTTTGTGACCCCTTTGTTTATTGCACACTGTTGGTTCTTTCACATACTGAGATTGATGGCATGATTGCTCTTCCTTTTCATTATATATAAGTAGGCTAAAATTTTCTTTAAAGCCATCACTAACATAATTTTCAACAAGCTGACCACAATCATCAAAAAAATGATCAAGAGTATAACCGTCTTCTTTCACATCAATAGGATGATCATCTTCATGCTCATATCTTTTTTCCAATTCTAATCCAAGGGCTGATTTCTCTTTAATTGTATTTTTAGAAAATAAATATGTGGAGGGACTGTAAGACTGAAAATTTGTAAAATCAGAATTCTTTTTGTAATCACCCACAGAAGCATTAGAATTTAGAGGAAATTGTTGCTGCAAAAAGGAATTTTCTGATTGGGAATAAGCAGCCTCATCTTGAAACAAAACCTCAGTAGTTGAATAATATGAAGAAGGGTTTGATTGACCATCCCAACTTCCTTCTTGGTCACACAAAGAATGACAAGATTGCTGCAAATTATCATCTACTTCAGCAAAAGAAATGTAGCTGCTTGAATCAGAGGTTTGGCTCATGTCTTTTTCAGTAGAGGAAGAAATTATTAATTGCTAAGATTTTTATTGAATGTGAAGACAACTAATTTGTGTTTCTTTTTTCTAAAATGGATTCTCATATAAAATTTCTAAAAGCTCTTCATCCACTAACTCATCATCACTATACATGTTTTCCAAATCTTCAATGAAACCTCTAGCATGCATACAATAATCTTGAACCAACAACAAGGAGGGGTATTGGTTTTTGTAATGTTCATGAAATCCTGTATGAAAATCAGTAAAGGAAAATAAACTTTCTGATGGTAACCCTTCATACCATGACCTTGCATCTCCTTCCAAAGTAGCCATGAACATTTTCATTAAAGAATCCTCATGCAATTTAACTCCCAGCTTATGTACATGTATATGAAATCTAACTAAATGAAGGGCAAGATCATCATTCTCTTGATCTTTAAACTTTGGGAGACCTGTTTGCCAATCCACTTTAGGTATTCGATTTGGAAAACCAGGAATGTGAGCACGATTCATAGGAGCATACCTTGCAGACAAATAACTCATCTTGACAAATGAATACACTGAATCAACTATTCAAACTTTACAATCTTTCCCCAGTGGAGTCACCATAGGAATTTTGAAAACTGGATTCTTCAAAGATGGAGTCACCAGGTGAAAGATGCACAACCTTGCTGATATCTGACTATCATTCACCATCAATAGTCAAATCTGAAAGTATGTCGTTTATACCCAGGTAAGATTTGAACCTTCGTTCCCCGACAACGGCGCCAGTTTGTTATCACTCAGAATGTACCGAGGTTGTGAAAAGGTAGATTCCAAGGTAACAACAAAAACCACTTTAGAATGTATTTCTGACCTAATACAATCAGAGAGGGATCTCTCACTAATTACAAAGGTTTTATACTCAAGATATTCAATCAAGGACACTCAGAAGGTCAGATTTCTGATGGGACAAATAGGACAAGTTTGTTTTAAAGACTTCGTAGGACAGTCATGGAGGAGACCATTGGGCAATGGAGTCAACAATCAGATATGAAATAGGTTGCAGGAGGTAAGGTTTTGAAGGTTTATGATCAGAGGCAAGGTAGGCACCATTTCCTCAGTATTGAGGTATTAGCAGGTTGATTAGTAGACAAAGGAAGACATTCCATCAAACAGAGCATCTAACTATGGTGAATTCTGCAAGACTTTAGAAGAAAATATTTTGAAAATGCTTGAACAATGGATCTAGAGCATGCAGGATGAATTCTAGCCCATAAAAAATAATGCTCAAGCATGAAAGCAAATACAGAATGGAGTGGAAAACAGGATAAACAGTCACATAAAGAAATTACTTACTAAAGAAAAAGATGGCATAAGAATCTCTGACATGAAAAATATTTTACATTCCTCCTCTACAAATTTCATTCATTTACTGAAAACGTGAATCTATTACAATGTAGAGCCTCTCTGCTCTTGAAAATACTCTCTCTAACTATCAATTACATTTCAATTTATATAAGAAAAGTCTTTACCTAACTTAGAATTCAAAACCTAACTGAACTTCTAAAAATAGAAACAGTTACAACAAAGTTTCTCCTACATATCTCCAATGGTGATAGCTGTATGAAATCTGGGAGAGGTTTTTATAACTAGACATGTGCCCAAAAAAACTCATGTCTTCATTTCTCTATAATAATCTCAATCTCCTCGAAATATTTCTTTGAAGCTCATGACTCATATAATAAAATTGTATATTTCTGGAAAAATGACCTGTAAAGATATTTAAAAGTCTCCCAACCTGTGATTACTGTGTACAAACTGAAGGATTTTTTTGATTATAGGCCTGTTAAGAATAAAAACCTCTCTCAGTTTTGTCAAATTAAATCCCATTTGTCCAAAAAAATTCTTTGAAGTTGATGGCTGAAATAGTCCTTTGGAAAACATGAAAACTGGCCTGTACAACTGATTTTGTTTCTGCTAAACCATAGCACCTGTGTGAAAAATGAAAGATTTTATTGTAGATAGGTATGTTGTGAAGAAAATTCTCTCACATTTTCACAAAATACATCTTCATATGATCTAAACAATTATTTTTTGTTGGATGACTAGAACAATCATTTCAAAATCTGAATATTTTCCCTCTGAAGATGACTTTGCTGCTCCCAATCTGTATCACCTGGGTAAAAAATGAGAGAGGTTATTATATATCCCGATGTTATCATGAAAAAACTCTTTCATTTTTTGAAATTTCTTCTTCGTTGTCTGGAAAAAATTCATTGAATAAAATGACTAAAACAGTCATTTTTTAGAAAATATGCTATGTTGCTTTTGAATCTTAGAACCGTTTACTGCAAGAAAACATATACCATTTGTCCTTTTATATATTTATGCAACTCTTATGGGCTGTTAGATTCATACCCATACCCATAAGCACGAGTAGCAGCACCACTATAAGCATAAAAAGCAAAGGATGCATTATGGTATATAGAAGCACCAGTTTTTGATTAATTCAATCGAAGTATCAGTAGTCTCAGTAGCATACGCATATCCAGTAGTAGAGCTAGTTGATTGAGCTATTGATCCTATAGAGATGGTGGAATGTCTCTTCCCTTCAGCGTGCGGCATATAAATTATTTATAAAAAAAAAAACCAAGTCAAATTTATTTATAAACAATGGTCTATTCTGGAGCCTCCTTTCCAAATTATCTATCAAGCACCTTTTTGTTCCGGATTCGTTTGTGAACCTTGATCTAATTACCTTTAGTTTTCAACCGTAGGATCAAGTGCCACGTTACTCATTCCTCCAGGCTTCCCAATCTTATCCCTCGTCCAGGTTTATGCTCTGGAATCATCCACAGCCATCGATGTGATATACCTTTAACTTTCCACCGTCGGATCAAATTCCACGTACCAAATTCCGCTGGGAACTTTGGGCTTATCTATTGCGTAAGTTCACTCTCCAGAAATCATAATAGTCATTGATTTAATTCACTTTAATTCTCTGCCGTCAGATCAACTTTACACATATGCATTCCGCTGAGCCCTTTTGTTTTAAACAACGCGCAATTTTACTCTCCGGAAATAATATTACTCATTGATCTAATTTTTACTTTTTGCATTAGCCATCTGATTTTTTATTGGCTAATATTTTGATTATACCTTAAGAAAGGTAATAACCTTGTTTAACGCGTAAACCTCCGTTAAAACTTGGTTTGGTGAATAAAAGGCGGTATTTGACTTTGGAAAAATATTCAAAATTATTAATTTTTGGATATAAATAAAATAAAATCTTTATAAAACCCATTTTGTAGATTTCATTCAAAAATTAATAAATCTTTTTTGCCCCATTTGTGAAAAATTCATTTGTCTTTTTCCCTAAACTTCTTTACCTTCTCTTCTTTGCCAACTTGGACATATTTTAATGAGAAAACTTTGGAAACCAACTCAATCACCCATGGAAAATTAAAATTTTGAAGGCAAATAAATTCAGTGATAACAAGTAGCAAGGAGGATTCTGTGGAGGACGAGGTGGAGGTTTTGGTCGAGAAAGAGGATGAGGTCGCGAACCGATGCAATGTTATAATTGCGGAGTGCTGGGATACTATCAAGGAGTTTTCCTGGACCTGCAAGCACAGTGTGCTTATTGTATCATTGTTGACCACACTATTGAGAACTATCCTTAGTTGACCATGAAGTGACAGGAAAGAAACATTCCGCAGTTGCAGAACCAAAACCAGTTGCAGAATTAGAACCAAAAACAAATTCAAAATCAAAACCAGAATGCAAATTAGAATGTGAACCAACTAGTGAATCCACCATCGCACCAGAACCAAGGGTCGATAGTTGCGACAATCTCAGCATAACCCAGAATGCAGGATGCTGATTTTGCTGTCATTACTCATGAAGGTACGGAGATAGGAGAAGACAACCCCTTCCCACAAATCCAGTTGGCTGGAAAGAAGAAAGTGCAAATTGATGCTGACGCTAAGAGAGACACATTCTTTGAAGCACATGATGCGATAAAAAGAGATCCAGTTAAGTTGTTTTTTAATGAAATGCCAACTTCTTTTGATTCAACTTTGGTAGCAAGGCCATCGTGAAAACATGGTACCTTGCAAGAATTCTTTGAAAGTTGCTTGTCACTAGCAAAATATCCTAAAGCTCTCATTGAGATTGCGAATCTATTGCATCGGCTAGAGAGGGGATGGAAGGAATGCACGGTGAACTCTTTATATAAGAAAAAGACGGGAAAAGAGATGCGAATGAATATTTGGATTGGGGAATACGAGGTAGATTCAGTAATATTGGATCTAGGCTCAGACATCAACATTCTAACAAAGTAGACATGGGAAAATATGGGGATCCCATAGTTGGTTTGGCCCCCTATGCAGCTGCGACTGGCTAACCAGGCCAGAGTAACACCTATTAGGCAAGTTTTGCATCTTATAGTGGAAGTTGAAGGGATGGAAACTTATGCTGATTTTTATGTTATTGAAGTTTTTGATGGAAAATGCTCATATCCTACACTGCTGGAGATTTAATGGGCCAATGACATCTTTGCGGTGATTAATTATAAAAACCATGTAATGACCTTTGAAAACCACCACATCTGAGTCATAGCTGCGATGGATCCCACTGAAGGATGAAGATACATTGAACCAGTTAAGGAAGATGCTATAAGAGGATGGGATCATGCATATAACATTTTAGAGGATTACATCCATCCAACTATTGATGATGAACTCGGTTGATGCATCTCTAGCTCTGCGTCTTTAGACTCTGACGATGCCATAGAGAAATGGAAGAATCAGATGTATGAGGTATCGATTCAAAAGTGTGTCTTGATTACTCATTCATTGTGCCGAGTCACAAATGAGACTGTTGAATTACCAGTAAATAAAGGATTGTCAGAGTTTTATGACTTTCTAGTGGGATTTGAGGATAAGGTATGACAACCGCAATGATTGTTCTCATTGGATGAAGTTTTGAAGGTTACTCCAACACATTGGTGGGAGACACATAAGAGGTCAATCAATGGGTGGTCATAGTGTCACAGGTTAATTACAGTTCTCTTTGGTGAAGAAAAAATGTACCACGACGAGAGGTATGATGGCAAGAATGATCCTGGTGATCATCTGATCCTGTGTTAGACCAAGTGCGCCTCATGACCAAAGGTATGTATCAGCTGAGTTGTGTAGAGAGATCACTACTTGGGAATAAATGATGATTTTATTCAATCACACCTTTAGTTTCACGGATACCAATCCACCTATTCATAGTGCACTACAGCACATCCACGACGTTGTTATGAAGGTAGTTCCAATTGCATATCCAGTGGATCCGCATGAGATATGTCCGATGCAATCGATGATGGAGTGCTGCAATGTGATAGGAGGACCGAATGATGGTGATGACCATAGAACATCAACATTCCAGAGACAAAATGGAGTCAGGATCTCATAGCCTTGACATACCAATGGATCTAATGAATCAACCCTTAAAAATTAGGAAGGTCAACATTGGGACAGAGGAGAAACCAATGTTTGCAAATGTTGGGGACTACTAGGATGGCGAAACAATGGAAAAGATCACATATATGTTGCATGAATTCCAAGATTTGTTTTCTACAAAGTTTTCTGATATGAAGGGAATATTGGGAGATCTGGGAGAGATTAAGATCCTGCTGAATCCACATGCAAAACCAGTGAAGCAGTGGCCGTATCATTTGAATCCATGATATAAGGAGAGGGTTAAGGTTGAGCTCGACAAAATTCTAGATGTTGGGATAATAGAACCAGTTGAGGAATCCGAATGGAACAACCCCATGGCCGTGCAAGAAAGAAGATAGGTGAGGTTTGGATTTGTGTCGACCTTAGAAAATTGAATGATGCATGTCTACATGATCCATTTCTGACACCATTCACTGATGAGGTGCTAGAAGGAGTGGGTGGTTAAGAAATATAATCATTCATGAATGGATTTTATGGCTATCACCAAATTAAGATTGTGAAAGAAGATCACCACAAGGAAACCTTTTTTAATGAATAAGGGTGTTTTCAGTAAATGGTGATTCCATTTGGACTGAAGAATGCACCTACAATATTCTCTCGGATTGTTGTCACTGCATTCAAGGATTTTATTCAGAATTTTTTGGTGGTTTATATAGATGACTAGATGGTTTATGGATTGATTAGGGACCATATGGAAAACCTGTGACTAATTCTGGAGTGATTTTGACAACATTATATTGCGATGAAATCAAAGAAGTGCATTTTTTGTGCACCTTTTGGGATGTTGTTGGGACACATTGTGTGCAAGCAAGGACTCTTGGTTGACCCAACCAAGATTGTGTTGATTTTGAGCCTGCCACCATATTCAAATGTGAAGCAACTTAGAGAGACCATAGGACACACAAGATATTACTGCAAGTTCATATGAGGTTATACCATGATCACAGCTCCTGTAGAGATGTTACTAAAGAAGGATGCAGTATTTGTATGGAGTCAAGAGTGTGAGGGCAGTTTTGATACATTAAAGGAAAAGATGGATTCCGCACCAATACTAGTTTTTCCTGATTGGATTAAGGAGTTCCATGTTCATGTTGATGCATCATCAATTACGCTGGGAGTGATGCTAGCAAAGACATGGGAAGGATATATTTATCACTTGTTTTCTTTCACTAGTTGAAGGTTGTCCTTTGTAGAGAAGAATTATACCATAACATAGAGGGAAGGTTTGGTAATGGTATATGCGTTGTAGAAGTTTTGACATTACTTATTGGGAGGTCATTTCAATATGTTCATGGACCACTCTGCTTTTAAATACCTCATGAATAAGCATGTGTTTGGGGGTAAAGATATGTCATTGGCTACTTCTCTTTCAGGAGTTTGATTTTGAGATAATTGTGAAGTTGGGTCGCTTGAACGCATGCCCATATCACTTATAACGAATTGAGACAGGTGAAGAATCGAAAAACATTGAAGATGGGTTTACATATGCACAATTAATCAGAGTTGAGATGCTTTATGGCTATTATGAGAAAATAGTTCAATGTTTTGCGATAAGAACAACACCAGAAGAGCTTACTACAATTCAGAAGAAGCAATTGGTTGTTAAATCCATGGATTTCCAATTTATCGCTGGACAATTCTGTAATCTAGGACTAGATGATATCTTAAGCTGATCTGTCCTACCACATCAGTAGGGGAAGGTATTGGTAGAGGCACATGCAAGAGTTGCAGGTGGACACTATGGAAGTCATGCTACTTCCAAGAAGGTGCTCCGCACAGGGATTTTGTGGCCAACTCTCAATAGTGATGCAACGGACTATGTGCAAACTTGCGATGTCTATCAAAGGATTGGAAAAAAGCCAAGGAGGGATGAGATGCCATTAGTACCTCAAGTGACACTGCAGCCATTTTAGAAATGGGAAGTGGAATTTGTGGGACCAATCAACCCACCTAGAAAGAGGACTAGTGCATGGTATATTATTATAGAAACAGATTATCTGACAAGATGGGTGGAGGATGCACCGATTGTAGATTGTATCATTGCGACAACAAGAAGGTCCATGTTTGATAACATTGTAACTTGGTTTGGGTGTCCAAATATATTGATGAGCGATTAGGGGAGTCACTTCATCAATCACATTGTCAGCACGTTGCATGAGGAGCTTCGGATACATGTCACCTCCCCACCCCTCCTCTTGACGATGGAGAGGATGCAAACAATACTGCTGCTCCTATCAAAGGAGCAATCTAGCCCCATAATATATAAAATAAAATGCATTGAAGTAAATACATACACATGCAGATGTATAATTCAATAAAGAGTGGAAGCAATACATTCATTCACATTCAAGCATTTAACATGTTCATCTTAATTCATTAAACAAATAAAACAAATACAGTTGCAGAATTAATTACACAATAATACTTATCTTGAAAAGAAGCTGGCCCACAAAAAGTTATGTCGCTACAACGTTCCACCCAACCATAGGCCAATGTGCTCATAAATATCTCAGCATCACTGCCACCCATGAGTTGCGCATGATTTCCACAAGGAACTAGGGAGAAACAAGCTTACACACAGCAAGACCATACACCCACAGTCAAGCCAACACATAGTTGGGTTTCACAAACTGTCCAACGAAGCCAATAAACAATTGGGTTTCACAGGTTGTTAAGATAACAAGCCAATAACATAGGGGTTCCTTGGACTTACTCATCCAAGCCAACACAAGGATTTCCTTCCCAACAAAATACAAGTTCTGGGTTGTATAGAAACATTTGGCAACCAAAAACAGAAATGGAAGATGGGGAAAACAACCCTACGTGTACAAATATGATTCCAAGAATCATTCTTAGGAAATATGGGAGAAACATTGACCACCATAAACCCCCAAATTGTACATCTGAACTTAGAAAACGTTTCTGGGCATAGCAGGAGAAAAAATGACCTCCATTCACCCACAAATTGGGAAATCTTGGATACCTAACCACTGAACAACACACCAATAAATTTCTGGGTATGGAACAATGAGGAAACAACAGAAATCATGAAGGGAAAACACCCAGCAAGCTCAACTGCATGAGGAATAGAAAAACTTGCTCTTACAACCCCCAAAATCATGGGTCTCTTCTCCCATTCGTTGAGCAACACAAAAATAGATTTTCTCAGCTATGGAATGAGGAAACAACCACAAAAACATGAAGGAAAGAGCCCAGGAGCTCCCAAAAACATGAGAGAGAAAAACGTATGGGTAAATGATGGCTTGGGCATGCATTCCCAAGCATTTACTTTTCCAAGAAGTCAAAAACACATTTTCCAAAAATGGGTGGCTTCCCAAATTCGAATTTGACTCCCATATTCTTCCCATCCCCATGCATTAACTTCCCCAACCAATTTCTAAAAGACTAGGCACCAAAGACAAAATGGGTAGCTGACAACTTTATGGGTTTTCCCTTTTGAAATTTGGCGTTACCCTATTGGCTCAAGGGTTTGAATGTTTCCCCCTCCCTATTCCTTGTGAAATCAAGCCCTGATCTCTTTAACGTTGTGACACATAGATAGTTGTGGTATTTTTATTAATTTTAATTTTTACATGATGTCTCAAAACATATTGTTTCTGGATAGCACATAAACCATCGACATCAATTTTAATTGTTGAAACATAAAACACTAAATCCATGGTGGGGATTTTTCCTTGAGCTCCACACCACGATTTATTAATGCGATTTACATTATATGCAATTCAATACCATGGGGTCAAAACCAGGGCACACATTCCCCTCCCCCTTGGGGTCGAAACCATGGTCTTACAATACAACATAAGAAAACTACCCCATATCATCCATAAGGAAATGGAACACTTGAGGCATTCAACAAGGTGTTCGAACACACGCTTACAAAGGTGTGCAATGTCAACTGCGATGACTGGGATTTGAATATTCTAGCAGTCTTATGGGAATATCGCACCAGTTGCAAAACATTGACAGGACAAAAACCATTCAAGTTGGTGTATAGGTAGGAGGCAGTCATGCCAATGGAGTACATTGTTCCAAGTTTACGCATTGCAGCAGCGACATGCATGGACGATGAAGGAGCATTAGAAGAATTCCTGGCACAGTTGATGCAGCTAGAGGAAGATTGATTTATTGTAGGTTTTCACCAGTGCATTGAGAAGGGTCAACATAAATCTTGGCATGACCAACATATTGAGAACAAAATTTTTTAGCAAGGAGACCTAGTGTTGTTGTATGAAAATAGGTTCGCCAAACATATGGGTAAGTTATAGATGCATTGGTTAGGTCCATACATTATCAATTCCATTACTTCAAGAGGTGCAATACATGGATGATTTTAAGGAATCATACTTATTTAAAAGTGTATAAATGTTGGTGAATATTACCCATTCTTAAAACACCAACTATAAAATGATTGGCGATATTTTTCAAAAAATATTTTAATTTCCAAGGATTTTATATCGTTTATATAATAATTTAGCGATTTTTAGGGTGAAAAAAATTTACCCCATCAAAATAGGGTGAAATAGGGCTTCAAAAAATGCAAACTGGTGAATCATTTTTGGGAGAAAAACATGGAAAAATAGCTCACTGGGCTAAAATTCACCCTTAAAATTATCCCTGGTGCAATACAAATGCAACAGTTAGATGGTGCGATGTTGCCTAAGCTGGTAAACGACAATAGACTGAAGCCCTATAGGACAGGACCGAAGCCACACGATTCTTGATGTACTACATGATATGGAAAAAAAATCTCTTTGTTTTTCCATAGGATGGAAGTTAGGAGGATGGCGCATGAGGAAAAAGTGGTTGCGCAGGTAAAGGAGTTACTATCGTGGGTTGGGAGTCATACTGCGACAGCCATAGGGTCGTGACAAATTCAAATCAGCAATAAATATAATAGTTAAAGCAATTATCCGATGACGCTTTTTGGATGAGACGTGCCTTAATGGCGGATCCGACCGTTAGATTAGTAGAATCGATGACGAATTCAGGTGATTAATGCATGATTTGGTAAAAATGATTAAAAGGTATCGTAATGATTTTCGGGAGATCAGGTCGGTGGTTTAAGAAGAGGTCATACGCGGTTAGAATTGACCATTGTGAAAACTTGAGTTGTTGACAAAGTTGCAGAGTTATTACAGTGAGTTGTGTTGCATTGAGTATTTGAGTTGTTGAGCAACGTAAGGTTGAGGTTCCTATTGAGAAATTGAGGGAACTTGTGCAGCATGCCAAGTGATCCCGTTACCGTAGATATTTCAAGCAAGAGGGACTTGCCAGTTATCAGGGAACCCATCGAAGAAAAGGTTGCAAGCATGCTGGTGGGTTCATCATTGGTTCCAAAGAAGAAGAGGGGGGTATAGCGGCCCAAATCCTTGGTTCATAAGAACCGATAGACTAGAAATTATGCATGAGCATAGGAGGAGGCACCTGCAAAGACAACACCATCGACATTCAGGGTTGAGGACTCCTCATCTCAGACAGGGGTTTCCATGGAAGACATTTCTCGCTATGTTCCTCCATGTTGACCTGATGCGCAACCCAGGAACATCATGAAGAATCAAAGGTACCTGGTCAAGATGCTGACAATACTGTAGGGCATGGTATGCACCATGGACATCATGCCCTTGATTACATGAATTAAGTATGCCGATCAGGATATTCTCACATCAACGGAGATCGTGGAAACACCATATGTATCTCGGACACAAGTCGGAGGTGTCCTAGTAGTGCACATTCCACAGGTCTCGACGCACGGTTCGGATATATCAGGGCTGTTGGTCCTTATAAAAATGCCACACTTTGGGTGGTTGACATAAGAGAATGCATGCGCGAAGCAGCTCTCGGCATGCTTCCATGGCAGGATTTCTTGGCTGGACCATCCAGTCGTAGTCACTCTTACACTCATTTCAGATATTACAATGCTTCCCAAGGAGGGTCTCGACCCATCATAGTATTTTAAGGGGAAATACAACGACAATAATTTGGCCACAAAGCTGAAGAAAAGATATAACTTACAGCGCAACGGGTGGGCATACCACGTTGACAACATAAATGATCAGGTTTTCCACATCACAACGAGAATTATGGCTAGAAAGATAGTCAGAATGAACCAACCCAACCAATGTAATTAGGGGGTCATTGCATGCATGGAGCAGTGTGCATAAGGGTTGTAGATGAACTGGTCATTGTTCTTAATAAACTCGTAGATGGAGGATGCACTAGCAGTCTAGGATGGGCAGCAACTATTCACCTATAGCTAGCTTCTTATTTGGATTGCGCAAGTGGCTTTGATGGAGCCGAAATATTATCAAGGGATGGATGTGGATACAATGAAAGTTTGAAAGGGAGAGCGCTACCAAAACCATTGGTATGTGAAGGAAACTAAGCGAATTAAGTATTGTGGAATTCAGTTCTAGATATATTAGGAGGCGCTGTAGGATGAAACTATGAAGGTTTCAAGACTATTAGTCAAGGCAGTGACGAAATTCCAACGCATTTTCTGGTTTGTGATTGGGCTGCACGCCATTCATGTGCAGGCATGGAGAGACCCATATAAGCAGTGGTTGCCAAAAACATACAAGCTTTCTGACGCAGAGCTGGAAGCTATTATTGCTGATTGGACCATGGAGTGGTGTGAATGTGTTAGCATCGAGGAAGTGTCAGTGGATCCACTAGCAGATGCACTAGTGGATCCTCTGCCAGACCCATTAAGTGACCATGACTCAAATGAAGCATTGAAGTGGAATCCAACTGATTTAGAAATGGATCGAATATTCAAGGAGTCCTACACAAAGAAGCGACAAGACTAGGGTGTGACCAGTAGCACCGCACTAGTATCTGAAGAAAAATTGAACCGCATCATTGTAACCCTTACAAAAATGAATGATGCGATAGGAGAGCAGATGAAGAAGTAGTCAACCAACAGATTTGGTGAGGTTAAAACTTTCCTTGGTACATTAATTGATGCAGTATTAAACAGGGTACTAGAAGAAGCCACTTTGTAGAAGGTTGGTTCGATTAGCACTAGGAAGCAGATTAGGAATGTTCAAATTCCACTACATGCAATAGAGACCAATAATGAGGATGTCAATGCCTCACTTCAGCAATTTCAAGATCTTTTGCTAGACATCAGTTAACTATACACCTGAACATTGGTGTAGTTGCAGAGGGTTTCCAATCAGGAGTTGGCAGATAGGGAGCACATAATGGGCACCCACCTTTTGAGGTCATAGGAGAAAGAGGATCATGAAGCATGGATGGAGATTGAGATTCTTAAAGAGGAGCAATATTAGATGGCAGAGGAAAAATCAAATCAGATCAAGGTGCTTAAAAAGGAGCAAGATTGATTGACAGTGGAGAAAGCGCAACTCTGGGACAACAGATGTCACTTAGAGAAGGATGGTTTGGTTGCTTGTGAACAATTTCTATAAAACACTGAGGACATGGATGAAAAATAGAAATGAGCATGCCTTGGGGTTGTAATTTCCCAGTCGAAGTGCAACAATGAAAATCTACATGCCCTGGTAGATCCAGGCACCCCACTGGAGCAGGATGTGACAAGGAAAAGCACCATTGAGGACTTAACAATGCAACTGAAGGAACTAGAGCAAGCAACAAAGTGAGTCACTGACACAAGGCATTATAGTCCAAGAATCGTAGTTGAATCAACTTACCATGCAATTGCAGGAGTTCAAGGGGTAGTTTGCAACACCGAGGGAGGACATTTCTTAAAGCGATGCCCCTAGTTGTACATTTCACGAAGGAATCCGAACTGAAGGCATTACAATAGCATGTTGTGAAATCAAGGGAGTGTCACCAGCAATGCACTACAAATTTGGACAAGTTACAAGATGTTGGAGCGCATATTTCAGTGCTTTAGGGAGTTCAGGATGGCCGAAGAGATGTCACTTCAAATATTGTCGAGCACCCGTTGGAGCATGAAGTGACTGAAAATGGTGAAATTACTGAGAAGATCAAGGCGTAGGTCAAAGAGATCGCCTAATAGTACAAGGAATTCAAGGTGAATATCAACGGTTACACCATTTCCATCTTACATGGCTCGAGGGAGATCCATAAGATTGTGTTGGGGGCATGTTGGCAGGTGGTTCTATGAATAGTTAGTTGTGCAGCATCGTGTCAAATATGTTTTGCAAGATGAAAGATGGCGTGCAAGGCATCGTAGCTATATTTTATGTATTTTCTTCATATTTTGTAGATTTGGACCGCATTATGTGGATTGTGGTCATCATTTTCTATATTTTGGTCCAAGTAGTTTGGAAGTTGAGTTAAGTGGACAACCAATGTAAAGGCACAAGCCTATAAGTACATCTAGGATTGTGAATGTTGAGATATATTTTGGCGTGTCTATGATCCTTGTATGAACTGAGATCCTTTGATCTATTGATAATTTGTAGATACATTGAAGAACTTGTGTTTTGCTGCGAAGATTAATATGACATGACGAATATTGGGCAAAAACATTGCATCTTTTTGCATCTTTTTGTTTTCCTGTTTTCTATGATCTGAATGTGAATGCGATGTGTACCTATGAATGATGTGATGCTTCTTTATTATGAATGATGATAACTTAATATATATGTTTATGCACCGATGTTTATGTTGTGATCTGAGTATGTTGATTCGATCTACTAAATGATGGCATGAATTGGTGAATGGATAATATGAATGATTAGATCTATTAAGTACTATTGCACTGAGCTAACAGTAGATGCGTAGTAGTCATTCATACTATGAAAAATTGGTTTTGATAGTTCTCCCTCAAACATCTTGTGTGAGACTTCATCTTCTCTGGAAGTGTTTTTGGATGGGGTAAAACTTGTCTGGGCCAGTGCCCGGGGAGATCACTATGTTTTGGGTGTTGATAGAGAGAGAACCCCTGTCGAGATTCTATGTCAACAAAAAGATATATAAATGAAGAGATATGGGGGGGATGGTTAGCAACAATGGCAGGGAAATTAGGAGAGACAAAGATATGCGGGATTAGTGTTATGGGGAGTAGGAAAGAGATAGAGAGAGGAGGGGGTTTTAGGGTAGGGGGTATGAGAGAGATAGAGAGAGTGAGGGGGGTTGTTAAGGGGTTAAAGGTATACATGGAGTTATATGTATAGAGAAAGTAAGGTGTTAGAAATTTTGGGGTAGTTGGAGTAGGGGAGAGAGGGAGTGAGAGAGGGG
>LPNX010140060.1:0-16831 GCA_001517045.1 Pseudotsuga menziesii | reverse complement strand
CCTTTCTCTTAATTAGTTTCTGTATGTTATGTAAATGTTATGTTTGTTACTTGTAGGACTTTGCTTTCTCTTAATTTGTTTTTGTATGTTCTACAAATGTGTTGCTTATAGGATTTTTGTAAGGGTATATTGATAATTACAAGGTTTTATAGAATAAGATACATAAAATGATATGAGCATAATTTTTTTGGAATTGTTATTAACTCTTTCTTATTTTAAATTATTTAATAATTTAGTTGAACTAAACACCCTTTAATATAAATTTTAAACAATTTATGTTTGAAAAACAATTTTTTAACTAGATGTACATTTAACTGACAAACCAAAGCATCAAACAAATATTTTGTTAGTCATTTTAATTTATTTAGATTCTCCATTTAACTCTCACAGTTTAATTTTGTATCAATTGCAAATCACATTTTTTTATTAATTATTTTTATTCTTTCCACATTCTCTGTTTTCTTTTTATAATTTGATTGTGTATCAATTACAAATCGCATTGTTTAATTTGGCAAACACTACCCACCCTAAAACTCCAACACATTGTATGCTAGGGTGGATAGTGTCCGAAATTTTATTTTGGGTTAGTGAAAAAAGTACTTAGTGTATCAATTTTTTTTTTATAGCTCTTCGGGGTGATGCAAAGTGTGGACTTTTATTTTGGGTTATCAAATAAACATGTGACTTGTAACAAAGATTTGGATTACTGTGTGCATTGTTTTTTAAGTGCAGTTATTTTTCACTGTAGTGACTTTTAGGAAAGCATGTGAGAGAAGTGGCATGTACCCTTAAAGATCAAAGTCATAGTTTCATAAATGTTATGCTTCACTATAGATTTTTTTTTTTAAGAACGATGTACAATTTAAGGGTATATTGTTGTATTTTGGGTTGCCCTAGGAAACTATTGGAATTAAATGACGTTATATGGGCTACCCAAGAAATAGCCGTGGAATTGTATGTTTGCATGTTTTCTAGTTACTTTTTAAGTGCATATGAGAGAAGTGACTTGTAATTTTAAAGATTAAAGTCAGTGTGGTTTTTATAGAAGGTAAATAAAATATTTGATTTTAGTGAATACATTGACCCTCTGACCTAGTGCATAAAGTAGGCCAACAACACCCTCCACCATCGAATTGAAGAACTTGAACCAAAGATTAAAGAGTGTCAAAATGTCAACAATAGAGATTACCAGTATGCAGCATCCACGTTAGTCTAACATGTGCAACTGTTGTAAAATAGTCATTAACTATCATTTTAATTCTTCTATATTTATTGTTTCATCACCCATATATATAGGCGGTTGCTTAGACCTTGTAGCACAGTCTTGTATTTTGCTTCTCAAATATAGATGAGTGTAAATGCAAACAAAGAGAAATGCACTCACGGAAAATTCTGTCGGTTCCATAAACGCTGGGCCAGGCGTACAAGATTTAATAATAAGTTTTTGTGATGATTTGTAACCTAGAGCATCCATACCGATCCTTAATGCAACAACAATTTAAAATTAGCATGAAGTTAACAGACTTAAAAACCTTAAAAAAATTTAACATGGACATCAATTACTCTTTGTCAGAGGATTCGTTCAAAAATATAAGCGAAAAGAACTAGGCAAGGATACATTTAACCATATACAAACAAATATATCTTTCATAATAATATGGGAAATATATTTTTCAAAACAAATATATTTTCCAAAACAAATATATTTTCATAATAATACGCGAAATATGCAGTTTCTGATCATTAACGACCAGCTCTTTCAAAACAATGGGGAAAAAGTTTGAACATAAGAAATTATGGCAGGAAATTATAATCCATAGCCCTAAAAAGATGGCAGGAAATCAAAAGTTTGTAAAAAATTGGCTAACAAACATTGACTTTCCACAATAGCCCACTTCTACAAAAACAAAAATCTAAATTTGTTGCAAATCGTCAGGCCTGAACATTATGACAAGCATCCTTGTTCAGTCAAATAAAAAATTGTTGTAGATCATCAGGGTTAAACATTATGACAATATGGTGGGAAATAGTAGAAACTGCCATACAATGGGAAATAGCAAAAAATGCCCTGCGTGTTAGCCTGTAGCAATGACAAGATTTAAATTTATTGTCTACACCCAAAAAAAACCCATGAAAGGAAATGAAGCAGTCGTGAATTAGGAAAAGCAGAGACAATACTGCATAGGTATTTTCAAAACTGGATTTTATGTCGGTATCTTCGTTTTGATCATTGATGAGAACTTGAATCCAGTTCCTGTTCCGCTGCAGTTTAAACCGATCAAGATAGAAGACACTTCAGATTAAATGTCTCACCTTTATGACACATCGGAACTTAAAATTATAATAAGAAGGCTACCAAAATTCAAACAAAACACAATTTTTAAAGTGAATGATTAACTATTTTTATTCTCAATCATTGACACATAAAATACATACCCACAAGGGCACTACTTGCACCCATAGAAGCAAAATGGTCCATAACAATTTATTGTCTTAACTTAAAGAAACTAGTTTAAGACAATTATTTAATACAATAGTTTAATACACCCAATTAAAGACAATAATTAAGACAATACACAGATTCTTTTGTCTTAAGTTAAGAAAATTTACAAAAATATTGTCTTAAATATTGTCTTAATACGCCCCTCCATGTAGTGGTTCCATGAAATCACTTATACTTACAAATGCCATTTCTAGGAAAGTATATGCTCATAGTATTAACCTCTTACCTGATAAACCTTGAAACCTTACAATCAGTGAATGGTACAACATTTCCCTTCAACACAGAGGACTTGCAGAGGAGAGACTACTAATTCACAATGGGAATGTTGGAATGCTTGAAAGAGTAGTGTACATCCATAAACCAAGCTACAAAAACCACCAACCGACAAGTCAACTAGCTACCCTACCAGTATTATCCAAGGCTTATCATTACCCACACCCAAATACCACAGCCAGTCAGTAATCCAAGCCAACACTAGCTTATCCACCATAACTTCACCTAGCACCGCTTCCGACAATAGAAAAGGAAACAATAGTAGCATACTTCGGGTCTTATGGGCATAAAATGGTTGGGGAAATGAGTCTATGACTATAATAGGTTGTATATAAGCATGTATATCACCTTTATAATTAGACTCAGGAATTATCTAAATGGATTAGGAAATAGCTTTCAGAAGACACACCGAGAACTAGTAAAACATGACTAGTTTCTAGATGAAACTTTGGTGAATTGTTTGGGGTTTCTTCCAAGGAAGGGATGGAGGTTTCAGATTCTGATATATTAGAATGTAAATCAGAAACAAATACATCTAAAAAATATATATGAGAAATGGGTTTTTTCCCAAGCACACAAATCATGCGCAGACTTACCATCTTCTTGCTTGCGCTCCTATCTTTTTACAAAATATGCAACATCAATATTGTTCTCTAAGAGGACCTGGATCATAATGTCCATATTATTTTTGAAGCAAGGCATTTCATGATGTAAACATTTGAAATAACCATATGTGGGTCTCTCTCTCTTGTTGTTCATCCTCCTGTATTTCGAATCCTCATCAGTTGAACTAGAGCTTTCTGTATCTCAATGCTTCTTCTCCTTCTCTCTTTGTTGCTTTAAATAATTGGCTTTCTTCTTTCCTTTGGATTGATTCGACATGCCAGCAGCAAGGGATTGATCCTTGGTGGATTCGATGGTACCCTTTTTCACTAACTTTTATTTGTCCTCAGTTAATGACTCCATGAATTCTATAGTGCAAGCATCCTCCAATTTCTAGTTGTGAGCTTGCTTGAGTGGGATGTCAAGACAAACACAGAATACTCATGCCATATCTTAGAAAGGATAGAAAATATAATATGATCATCTATATTATCCATGCCACATTGTTTTAGCTGAATAACCAAAACTTTGTACTTGGTGAAGAAATATTGGATTGTCTCATAGTGAGATGGACTCGGTGAGATTAACTCATTTTTGAGTTGATGGATGCTCATCTCACTAGTCTTCCCAAATACTGAATTATGTTTGAGCCAAAATTTATTGGGTGTTCCAAGACTGTCTACATGGAAGATAAGGTCTCTCCAATGCTGAGACAAAGCATACCAAATGCCTCATCAAGTCTGTTGAAGTACTTCAATTTCTCCACAGTAGAGTTGAGCTCGGTCTCAGTCCCCATGGTGACTCTATACAAGCCTTTTGACCTCATCTAGATCACCATTTTGGTCTTCCATTCAAAATAGCATAATGGGTTCAGCAACACATGAGTCTTCTCCATTCTGCTTGCACATTGTGTGTTAGAAACATTATTGTACCTACAATGCAAACACTTAAATTTTCTGGAAAATGCCCTAAAAAGCAACTCAAACACTCATAGTTTTTGTTTCCAGCTCCACAAATCTCTGACACCATGTGAGAGTTGCTTCACAATTATATATAAGAGCTAAGGTAATCTTCATAATCTAAGTTATTCAAATAATATGTAATAAAATAGTAAAAGAGAACAAAATAACACACATAAATGGTGCCAATAACTGATCTTTCTATTATTGTACAACTTGTATATATGTATGGTACATTTTATAACACAATGTTGAGAAATAGGCTCCCAAACCATACCAAACAATCACAAATGCAAGTGTGAACATGGATGGAGGCATGTTGGATCATAAATTAAGGAATTCTAGGCATGGGTGAACACATGCACAAGTGGGAGAGTCTCTACGAGCCAATAAATGCCCAAGAAGACCACAAAACAACTACATTCACACACTAACACCCCTAGTCAAACATAATCCTTGATTTAAGGGATAAGGAGCGATCTGTCATGAATGGGGGCACTTGGATTGACAAAATGATCAAACTAGAGTGCATCAACTATCAAGATTATCAAAGTGGAGCGCTTCACCTATGAGTTAATGAGTCAGAAATCACCCAATAGACCAAGATTGACCAATATAACCTAACTAGGATCATATAACATAAGTACACGACAAATGAAAATGCCTCATAGGTGTAAGACACTGGTACTAAGGTAGATTAATGCTCTAACAGAAAGAAGCCAAGCCAAGTTTCCATGCATTCCATCAACATTATTTCTCAAAATATAAATCACGAGAAAACTTTAAAACATTTAAAATTAAGTTTAAATATTAGTGCCATGTTACACATAGTTGCTTGGTGCTCAGTCCAACGTCGATTATGGAAAATCCATTGAAAATTAAATAGGAACAAATCCACAACACAACTTAACTTTCACTATCCTAGATAATTTAAGGACCAAAATACGATTAACTTATATCTAAATTCATATGTGGATAAAATTAAGTGACAAATTGAAGCCTCTATCAAAGTAAATAATGAAATCTCATTTACTTATTAATCAAATGAGGAAAAATTGTCTTAAATTGTCTTAATCATTTGTCCTGGACTAACACATCAAAAGTCTAATTTTCTCTTGTTTTTCCCAGACACCGATGCTTGTTGCCTCTATCTACGACCACTGTGCCTCTTTGGCAACTGCAAATCAATGATAATATTTCTTGATCAGGTAACTGAACTAGTACTATCCAGCAATAAAAAAAATTGAAAGTTTAAAATATGACTCAATTGTAAATAAAACAAAGATTCATTGCATCTATTGGGGGTGACTGCAAATCAATGACAATATTTGTTGATCAGGTAACTGAACTAGTACTATCCAGCAATAAAAAAATTTGAAAATTTAAAATATGACTCAATTGTACATAAAACAAAGACTCATTGCATCCGTCGGGGGTATAGGTGCCTCTGGTGCCCTCCTCCTTGTAGAGAGTGTCTCTGCAATGCTTCTCTGCGAATAAAAAAAATATGTTAATTATCTCAAGAATTATCAACATGTACATGAATGAGAAAGTACTAATCAATTATGTAAAAAATGAACATCTCACTGAAAAAAACATTTCTAGGGGATTATGCTGGGACTCTTCAGCAGTAAGAGGAGCCATAGGTTGAACATCAACCTCAGTTGTGTGCACTAATGGACCAGGGTGTGGCTACATTCACCAAATGATAAAATAGTTAGACATCGTGCATGTCCATAAACAATACAAATGAAATGTACAATTACAATTATTCAAGTAGATGTATCTTAGTGTGACTTATCCCTATTGTATATGCAGCATTGACCGTAGCATCAACAACCCCACTAAGGTTTGGTACAGATGACTCTACATCCTGATGTTGTAAACATGCTAAAATAACATTGAGAAAAACTACTTGTGAAGTGAATTCATAGCTAACCAGCAACTTCCATTGGAAGTGTGTACACTACCCTGGGATGAGTAGGTTGATCCTCATGCACACCCACTCTGTTCAAGGAAGAGGGTCATGTGGTGTAAAAAATCCCCTTATCTACGTTTGGAATATGGGGAGATCCAAACCAAAGAGGCGGTGTAGGGATCTGCGACGATGTCTACAGTCATAAAGTGTTACCATAGTTAGACATGGAGTTGAATGGATGGAATAATATGTATTGAAAAACTAATGTGTTGTAATATACTTATCCCTTCCTAGGACATATCTCCCCCATGGGAGTGGCCTCTTCTATCAATTTATTGCCCCTCTTCATATGCTAATAGCATATGCAAGTTTAAACATTATAAATATTAGCGATCTATAAAGGAGTGTACAGTAAGAAATTTAAATAATTCAAACAAGATTCAGTCATAACCCATGTACTTACATTCTTCAAGTAATCGTAAATTCCACCTTGGACTATGTCGTTGATATCAAGGTCTCTAGCATCATGTTCTAAGTGGGGTTCGAGCTGCAACTTCAAAATTTGTAAATATTAGACAATTTAACAAATTAATCAAGACTAAAACATGCATTAACAAAATGACAAATGTTTAAATATTGCCTCAATGGTGGTTGTTTGGGCCTCGGGTACAACCACACCAGGTGCAGTACCACCCCTGCGAGAGGCATCAATCTCCTACAAGAGTAAATATCGCATATATTACAAATCTTGTAATATGTTACATATAGTATGGAAAAATTAAAAATTGAACAATAATAGAGTTTTAACAATGTCCTTACCTGAGCACGATTCATCGTAGTGGTACCATGTCTTGGTCCAAGACGATAAAAAGGTCCCCCACATGATGTGCAAACGTGTGGCTCACTCTGAGGCACATGGGATGTCAGTCTATCCCCACCAATAGATGTCCCTCCACCACCAAAAGCTGGTGGTTGTAACCCAACAGAGGAAGAGGGCGCTCTGTGGTCAATAGTGGTCGTGTTTCGAGAGACCATCTCATCTAGAGTAAAAAATTCCTCCTGTTTCTGGGAAACCATGTTAGGTGCAGGAGGGTCGATGTCTTCCCTCAGTAGCTGGTCACGGTTTGCAGGTATTGTTGGCTTCCTATTTTGACTATTCAGCATCATATTTCTAGTTTCAAGTCACATGAGATCAAGTGCTAGTCAGCCTTATTTAGTGTTGTTTTGTACATGATTATGCCTTTTCGAAGATCAAAATTGCTAGGTTTTGGTAAGTGACTTTTTAATTTCTTATTCATTACTTTGCTTTGTTTTTATGTGTATAATGCAACCTTTAAGTTTCCATTTAAATACTTGGTCAACTAATGAGTCTTTGTTTCTTCCATGTAGTGGTATCGATGCTCAGAAGATATGTTGAACCAGCGAGTTGGGGGATTCTATCCACAGTGGAGATGTTTCTCTTGGATTCACATCACCTTCCAGATGCTTATGAAGATTATTCAGGTGCTGTTCTGAGGATGTCATTTGCTCATTCCTGTCCTTGATCAGGAACCTGATTTCGGGCTCAATTTATGAACAATCGGTTGGGAATTGTTTAAAACGGTTCGAAACCCACTTCACAAATGGCCCCATTTACCCCTAATCAAGGGAAATTTTTAGAATTTCTTAACGAATGTGGAGAAATCCCTTCTGGAACAGACGTGGTTTTGCCAGATTTGGTGTTGTCCGTTTTCTGGGTAGTTGCACGAATTTCAGATATTTGGGATGGGTCTTGTCCATCTGTTCATGTATAAATAAATCCTGAGAAGGAGATAAAAAAAGGACAATACTGTAAAACTCTATTTTTATCAAAAAATCCAGCGTTTATCTTCTTTAAAGCTTCGATTTAAGACTCGCAGGCGTTGAGGGCAGGGCCCACCTTCAACACCAAACCTTTGTACTTAAGTATTGTTTGTTTTGCAGTAAGTAGAATGATGTTTTATCCTTTGAAACTGTTTTTATGGAATGTTAATGGTTTTGTTCATTTGTGAGTTGAAATGGAATGTATGTCTACAGAATATTAATTAATATCATTTGCATTCAATCTAGCCTGTAGAATAGATTCAGGAGTGGATTTGTATTTTAACCCTCTTTGTTTTTTAGTGTGGATTGTTTATTGATGGTTATGATTATTGTTCAAAGACTCTGTTCAGGGTTATGGCATTGATAAACTGTGTGATGAAATTGATTTGGTTTGTTGTAGAATTGATTTAATGAAGAGAATAGATTGAAATTTCATATTTCTTTTGTTGTCAGCATTATAGTGACTAGTGAATAGCTCCAATAGTGGTTTAATCCTTTTGACTTTTGAGTTTACAAGACTGTAGGGTATTTTCTTATTGTGTTGTGTGGATTTCAAAAGAATTTGCAGCATTTGTGGAGTTAGCAGAAGATTTGAAGACTTCAGTTTATAGAGTATTTAGGGATTTTCAAACAACATTTTGCATTGGCCATAAAGGAGTTGGAATCATGTTTTTCTTGGTGTTGGATAAAATTAGGAAGAGAATCACAGTTTATTGATTTATTTCCTAGGGATTGAACACCAATCTCACAGTGTATGTAGATGAGAGTAAGTTTGTATGCTTCGAACAGTTCCAATATTTATTGGTGTGCATTTTATAGTCTCAGCATTCTTTTGTGTGCTTTTGTATGCATAGGACGTAGATAGGGTATATTCTGACAGTAGCAGGAAGTCAAATTTCCTTTTGTCAAACTGTTTGTGGACAATTTAAGGTTAAGAGGAAATAGATTTCATATTAGTAATTATTTGAGAAGTGTTTGTATAGATTTCAGCATCAAACTATGTAGGGTTAATGGTTGGAGTTTTAGATATATCACAAGGTCATTAAGATTGACTAAGCACACTCATTTGATAGGTAAGTTCTTTTCTCAGCAGGCTGTTTGTTCTGAAGAGTAAACCATAATTGTTGTAGCTTAAGATTGCTGTAGTTTAGCATTGTTTTGGAAGATTGCTGTAGTTTAGTATTGCTTTGGAAGATTGTTGTAGGTTACTATAGGTTATATTGAGTTTGACAGTGAGACAGGGATCAGCAAATTGAAATCCTTTTCTTTAGGACACACCTAGTAACCTTAGCATTGATCACTTAATAAAGTGATAGCTTCATCAATTACATTTTGTTTTTGGTTTGTGAGTAGACTAGAATTTCTTTAAGTTACTATCAACATGAGCATTGAAACTACCTTGCCCGCACATATAGTGTAGCAGCTCGAAGTTTACGCACCTTGGTTGACAATTAATTGAAGGTAAATTAAATAACAATAATTTTACCCAACAGGTATCTGTGGATTAGCATCTCTATGTCTAGCATTGGATCCATGTTGGGGCATCCCCCTACCAACTCTTTAGAATCCCAACATATCAAAATAATTGACATGTTTCCCCATCACAAACCCTGCATACAACTTTCGCAGGAAGTACAACAGTACTTCCCTATTGTTGTGAGGGGGAATGTCAAAAATCATGTACCACCTATCCATCCAATTGTCTCTGATGGGTGGAAAGGTGCACCACTCAATTGAAATATGTGGCCTATTGATCTCCGAAATGTCATCCATCCCAGGCAGTCTAAACAATGTATAAATGTGTTTTTTTGTTATTTTGAGATTTTTTACCTCGTTGTCGCTCAAACCATTCGCGTATTGTTGTCTTTTCCTCTCCCTGTATGATGCGATTCTATAAAAAGAATCATTTGATCTTGCGATCATATCAACAATAGGCAACAAAGAATCTGACAAGGAGCAATAGAGCTCATCTCCACCCCTCCAAGCAAAACCAATCTCTCTCAGATGGCCAATAACCCTCAGTATCTTTGCATTGTTATCCATAGTAGCCACTGCAATCATAAATACAAATAAAATATCATTATAAATATAAACACATGACATAATGACATCTCTAAGCATTGAAAACTGTATAACTAATGTACGACAAATAACAACATAAACTAATTCTATCATGTAAATTTAAAAATCGATCTTGAATTTTACAGTAAAGAATAAACATTTAACATTTTTTCATTTCATATTCATGTCCTAAATTCAAGTATTAATTCCAATTTTTAAGTATGCATGTGTACATAAAGTGTCTTGAGTGCATATGTTGATTACAAAGCTCCTCTAGCTTATTTTAAGGCTTGGATTATGAAGTTTCATCGAAATCGTGAGGTGTTGACATTTCCTTTGTAGGACCAGCTCCTAGATTGCGGGTAGAGGCAACAACTAGACCCTAGAATAGGCATTATAATGTGGTATTGAAGAATAAAATCCTAATGTAGGCAACGATTTTGTTAGATATGTAATTATTTGTTGTAGCATGATGTTTTTTGGACTCCAAAGTCTATTTAGCAGATCTTTGTTTATATTTAATTTTGGCCATGTATGGATTCCACTTGATGTTATTTTAGTTCTATGCCCTCTTTCTATATACCCATGAGAGACTTTAAATGCACAATTATGTATATTGGATTTTATGGTTGCAAGGTTTCCACTGGATTATATCATGTATGATAGTATGTGATTGGCATGTTTAATCAAACACATCAACCTACCTAAGTATCTTCATGTTCGTCGAGTCTATTGTTGAACTTTGTTGTCTTGACCTTAACCAAAAAGTACCCTTCATTCAAGAGGAAATATTTGTTAAAAGCATGAGAATCTTCTATACCTTATTTTAACACTTGTATTAGGAAGTTTCATTAAAACTATAAGGTGTTTATTGATGTTCTTGGAAGACCAACTTCGATATTTCGGATAGAGGCAAGGGATTTACCATGTTTGTTTATGTATTTTAGGGAATATATGAATTCTACTTGATTTTTTTAGCTGTATGCAAGCTTGCAATATAATTGACAAACTTAGCATATTTGTTAATTTTGGTTTGGATTCACAATGATGCTTGCGAATATACATATATGCAAATAGTGATTTTTGTTTGTTTTTTATGAGTTAATTGGGGTTTTGGTTTACATTGGGCATGTAAATTACTTATGCAAACTTGCAACGTGCTTGACAAAATTTGCATATTTGTGAATTTTGGTATGGATTCACAAGGACACTTTGTGATTATGCATATGGAAATAGTGAAATTCATTTGTTTTTTATGAGTTAATTGGGGATTTGGTTTCCATTGGGCATGTGAATTTTGGGTATGAATTTCGGTAAATAATCAAATTTGTTTAATTTTTATGATTAAATTGGGGATTTGGTTTCCATTGTCCAATTACATGGGGTTTTTGTTTCCATTGGCCAATTCCATTGGGGTTTTTGTTTCCATTGGCCACAAATTAATTTATTTTGGTTTAATTTTTCAAATTAGGGAAAATAAATTGATGAACAAAGAGAAAAAAACATGAGAAGAAATTAGGAAAATACCTCACAAAGAGGAGGTTGATCCAAAAGTGGAGGTGGATGGCTTTGGCACACCCAAAAATGCATTCGCCCAGTCGAGATTTGCTCCATCCAACTCCAATAGCCGTGTGATGTGGCGAAAAAGATGGGCTCGGCCTGTTTAAAAAAAACAGGTTTTCCAAAATAGGAGCATGATTTTATTCACTAAAACGAAGGCGCGATTTGCTCAAATAAAACGGATGCACGATTTGCTTGAATAAAACGAAGGCGCGACTTGCTTGAATAAAACAGAGGTGCGATTTGGTTTACTATCCTAATTGGCATGCCTGTTGTCATCCTTGGGACTAGGCTTGGTAGGTTTGGGATTGCTTGGGATGATTTCTTTTTTTCTGGATCAAGAGTGATTGACTTCACTCCACCATTGCATCTAAATGGTCCCTCAACTTCTTGCACACACCTATAAGTCATGTACCTCTGGTTATTGGGTTGCTTAGCAACCTTAACAAATTCCCCTACCGAGTTACCAATGTCTCTCAGAATCTCCATATGTGAGTACTCACCTAGGAGGCCAACCAAATGGATCCACATCAAGGCGACTATCAAATACTCATTTTTTAGGTTGAATCGCTCCTTCCATGGTGTTAGGTAGAGCCCTACCGAGAAGAAGAAGTAAGGCCCGTTCTCTAGGAATCTGTCCTGATCCTCCTGGTTGAAAAAAATTATGGTAAGAAACCCCTTTTCCCCTTGCTGGAGATCATAGTGACCTTTAGGTTTCCAAGGTCCCTGGTTCCACCATACCAGATTTCTTTCTCTGGGACAACCCCCCAAGAATTTCCTAATGAGGGCCTTTTCCTTCCACGTCTCAATTTTCTCTTGAATCAATTCTGATCAGATTTGGATCGTTGGGATCATCTAGGCCTTCGGAATACAGCCTCCCTAGCCTGATCGCCTTCCCGTGCGAGGCTCATCTCTCCCGCCATCCGAGTCCGTGCTAGCACCGTTGCTCCCATAAGGAGCATGGCTTCAGGGGGTTACTGCTGTCGTGGCCTCTCGAGGGGAATTGCAGCCCCCACCCCAAGAAAAAATGCACACAGGGTGTCCGCTCTCATTTGTTCCAGTTTCATCAAAAGCCTACTCCCTCTCCCTTCTTTCCATCCAGGATTTGGAAATGCTATTATGCAAGTGATTTTGGAAATGTGGTTAATCAAATGGTTATTGGATTTTTGAAATATTATTATTAAAGTTGAAATTTTGAAATTGAAGTGGTTTTAAACTTTAAATGGTTGTTTATCATTATTTCAATTTCTAAATTCATCGGCCCTTCTTAAGATGCACATACTTCCACCATCACCGTTGAGTATCAAGCCTATTTCACTTTCATATTTCTACTTTGTTTCATATTTTAATACATTCTAGAGTTATGGTAGCTTGATAAGGGCCATGAGTTCATGACAGGGTGCAAGTAACTACGAGCTTCAATCAACACTCGATAGATTGATTTGGTCCAGTAGGTGAACAACACAATTATCAAGGCTCTTGTTGGAGAAAGTGTCTTGATCACTTTGTGTTCAATATTTACTTCATCATTAATATGCGAGACATAAAGATTCATTTCAGTAAGCTAGATGGTGAGTTACTTCCTCTTTCCTTATGTTTGTGAATGGTTAGTATGGAGAATCGACCATAGGATTCCATCCATCTATATTGAATGGCTTCGTTGGTATGTACGCAAAGATGAATATACTGCTCAAAGTCCCTTCAAAATTGTAGGGGAAAATATTTCATTATGATTGGATATAATTATCAATGTTTGTCAGAAGTATGACTAACTAAGCTTTTCATTTGTCCTATGAATTAGGATTCCATAGGAAGAGGTAAGTCTTGAGATTTTCTCAGGTTGCTTCCACTATCAAGTTTGACCCTTTCTCATGTTGTTTCTACCATCACTGTTGAACCCTTCTCAAGATACTTGCACCCTATCTTTCATTCATAGGGTATATCATACCCTCTTTAGAATACAAGGGCTCTACTTGACTAAAGTAAGGACACATCCACCCCAACACCACTAGTCCACCACCCACCTACATAAGTGCACATCACCACTAGAGATATAAAATGACACCTACCCTAATGATTATTTCCTCTAGAGGAGTATGTCTATCCTCTGGTTCGTATAGTTGAACAACCTGAAACATATATAAAGAGATTCATTCCCTTAGTGGAGCTCAATATTTGTTGGGTTGTTCCCAGTGTTGAACGATTTGTGAGGTATGTGTAGCATAAAAATAATTTTTTGTTATGTTATTTTATAAATATTTATTTGCTTCTTATTGGAAAGGAATGCACTTTGTTTTTGAATTGATTCAAGGTAATAGTTTGTGTATATTGATGAACATATCTTTTAGATTCATTCCCTCTTTTGTATTTATGGTTCTCTATGTTCATTGGACATTGTATAGATTGTGTTTCATTTTGATCCAACTTTTATTTTTGTATTAGAAGTTATATTACTTGTCGATTCAATCTCCATTCCTTATAAGTGTTTTTCAATCCTGTATTTTTATATTTCTAAACTTTTCTCTATATATATAAGTTTTTGGGTTAAACATTTCTTATATAAAACTATAAAGTAAAATTATTCAAATTTTATCACTATATCAAGAAATTTGATTACATTGCTTTTAATATACAATGAGATTTTAATATATTATATTTTCAAATAAAATAAAAACTATTTTAAGATGTAAACATTCAAATTAAAAAGATTCAATATATCATAGAAGGTTCAATATATCATAGCCCTTCAAATTGAAAGATGACCCTGGTCACCCTACCCTTCAAATTTGATCCAACACTGCTTAGGACCAACAGCATAATTCTTGGCGGATGTGGCTGGATCTTGTAGCATAATTCTTGGCTGTGGCAGGATCTTGCAACATAATTTTTGGCAGGAGCTTTCCTACCTGGAAAGATTTTATCATGGGACGTGGTCGTTGAGAGGTGCCTTGAAAAATTTCAGTCGAATATTTCCAACACCCAACCTGCAACTGCTATAAAGGTCGCACGCGTTTAACAGGGCTGTTGCGGGATCTTGCCTACCTTGAAAAGATTTATCATGGAACGTGGTGGTTTCCATGCACCTTGAAAATTTCACGGCTACAGGGGTATTAACTATTTTACACCAAACATGAATAATTCATTGCGGCTGTTGCGGGATCTTACCTACCTTGAAAAGATTTATTGTGCAACGTGGCGGTTTCCATGGGTGAACAATACTCTACATGCAGTAGAGTATTTAATGCGACGGCGGTCACCCTGTCTGCCATCGGATCCGTTCCAAAGAGCCACTACTACATTTTGATTCAAAATCCGACGGTTACTTCCAACGGCGCGTGGATTTTTTCTTTTAACTGTACCAAAAATCACAAAGACAATTTTTTTTTTTGAAATTGTGGTCATAGGCTCAATAAGCGTCGCTTAAGCGACGGATTTCCTCATAAGTGTCGCTTAAGTGACGGCTCTCCAAATCGGTCAACCATTGAAATAAGAGAAACCCCTTTTCTCATTTGTCCCTTTTTTTCATTTACCCGTCGCTTATGTGTCGCTTAAGCGACGACGCTTCAAAATGGTAAATTGGAAAAAAGAATACAAGGCGCTTTGATGTGATTTGTGCTATCGTGGTGGTATATACAGTGGTCGTATTGAATGTCGGCTCTTATCATTCAAACCCCTGTTCTCATTTACCATTTTCAAATGTGTATGGGGTCACTCTCACCATTGCCAAGCACCCAAGAAACGGAGGAGGAAGAATAGGAGGACCAGCAGAAGTCTGATACAAATCTCAGCAAACCTCTGGTACAAATATTTTTATTTCTTTCTTTCGGCCAGCAGTGTTATGCTATCTCTGCATGCTTCTGTTATCACTTCCACCATTTTATTTAGGATTGGTATCTTTGAAGAACAAATGCGTTTTGGCGAAGCCCTAATTTTGACGAATGAATTGGGTCTTGCAGTGCACAGTTTTGTGTAACACTTAGCCCAAGAATCACAATGAGGCCTGCCCAAATGTATACAGTATGTTTGATTGCTTTGGTCTTTGTATACCCAACTGAGGCCAGGGGATTGAGTAAACTTTGGTCTATCATAGATGTTGATCTGTTAAACTCTTCAACAAATACAAATACAAATACGGATGAGCCGGTCACTTATCTGTGGCCTATGCCTAAAAAGTCGAGCAATGGCAATATGACCATAGCAATTGATCTAGATTTAGTTCTTGTTATGCAAGGAAATGGCGGTCATTCAAGACTGCTTCGGGATGCTTTTGCACGGTATAAACAGATAATACTTGCTCATCATGTCAAGTTTTCTGATCAGAGCGGTGCTCGGCAAGCTCAGTATGGAATTGGCAGGCTGATCATAACTGTTTCCTCTGCTGATGAGACTGTAAGTTGGATTATTTTGTCTGAGCCCCATCTGTATTACTATTATTCTTTAAATAGATATTTAACCTAGTTGCTAGGTAATTTTTGATCCATTCACACCAGTCATATATATAAATGAAGGATGTTTGCAATAAAAGTGGCAACTATGATAGGTGGAATTTCCTCATGGCAATAGAGGTCAGGGTTTCTATTGGTGGGTGCATCCGCCGATGGATTTAGGTTCTCTGTTATCTAGGCCTTCAGCTTACTTCTCTAGGTTTATGATCTTGGTTACTTTTCTCGTATAGTAGTTTATCTATACCTTTCAGCTTTTATGAGAGTCTTTGGCAGTTCTCTATTTTCCATTTTAATATATTGTTGATAGACTTGATATGGCTTCAGTTATGGATCCGTATCCGTTTCTAGGAGGTTTTAAACTTTTAAGTTTCAAGCTCTACGCATATTGTAATTGTCACCGTTGGTTGGCAATGGCCAAAAGGGAATTGAAATTACATATACAATATTATATTACATTTTATTACTGACATTCCACATGCCCAACTGAGCACTGATCCAAGCTTCGACTTCTCTTTCAGCTTCAACTTGGAACGAATGAAAGTTATTCTCTCTATGTCCTTGCTCACACTAAAGGTTCAGTTATTCAGGATGCTATGTTGGAGGTTTGTTATTCTTATAATCTTCTTTATCCTGCATTTACAGATAAGTAATTTTTTCTTTTTGTACA
>LPNX010140055.1:63956-94606 GCA_001517045.1 Pseudotsuga menziesii | reverse complement strand
GCCTATCCCCTCGATCCTACCTAACTAGAAAAATTCTTTTGTGTTCCCCAAGTGGGGTTAGAATGTTGGTTGAGTTAAGTAATTTTTAAGTCTCACTTGAGTTACGTGACAGATTGTGTGCTTGTGAGGTTATGAACCCAGAAAAGAAGTGCCAGGGCAACTTCGTAAATATCAATAATACTGAATTAAAAAAATTTACCATGCAATATTATCTGAATAAACAATGCTAAAAAAAAAATTTTAAAAAGTTCTGTAGAGGGGGACAAAGATGGCTGTAGGGCTACAGGTAGAACAGGTGGTTGTGCAGGTGCAGAAGATATGGCAGCAAAGGGGTTGGGTTAAAAAGGCTAAAACAAGTGCAAAATCCAGATCGCGGGTATGGGGCGAAGTCGCGCGGTTGGACCGCGGGTTTGAAGGAAACAGTCGTGGTCAAGTCGTGGGTTTCTGGACGGAAGATGCGGGCGGACCGTGGGTTTGAAGAAAACAGGTGCGGTCGGGTCGCGGGTTTGTTTGAAATAGGCGCGCTTGGGCCATGGGTTTGAATGAAAAAGGAGCGGTCGGGCCACGAGTTTGAATGAAACAGGCGCGGTCGGGGCGCGGGTTAGGGTGAAACAGGCGCGGTCGGGCCGCGAGTTTGAATGAAACAGGCGCGGTCGGGGCGCGGGTTAGGGCTGGAAAGCCGCGGTCGGAATGCGACTGTGCAATTAAAAACGACGGTTTACGGCAACCGAAAACGACAGCCGAAAGGACAAAACGGAAAATAAAATAAAGAAAAAAGCCAGCGGAGTCGCCAAAACTGTAGCTAGGGTTTTAGCCCTAGCTTGTACGAATGAGTACCTACTAAGAACAATGGATTCCTTAGTAGCATTTCAATGTTGTGTGAATTAAAAGCTATAACTGAAATAAAAAATTAAATCCAAACATGTATGAAGCACAAATAAGTAAAAGGTAAAGAATTATTTTATTGATCTTACCTCCAATGTGGAGGTTGGTGAAGCCCTTTGCGATGATCCGAGTCGATGGCTCGGAGCTTCAAGCTGCTTCTTCTCTTTATCCAATGGTGGAAATGGGCCAAAACGGGCTCTCAATGGTGAGCTAGGATTTCACGAGCAATTTTGGCAGAGGCAGGATACTTGTGATTGTGGATTTTGAATAAGGGGTCTCCATCACTTATTTATAGTGGTGGAGTGTTGGTTTAGGGTTAGGGTTTCAGCTGTTTAGGGTTTTTTCCTCCTTTTCCTCATTATTTTATATTTTTTCTTCCTTTTTGGAGACCTTTGCATTTTTGGAGGAATTTTGGATATTTTTTGGAGGAAAAGAGGGTTTTATGGCCTTTTGGAGGCATTTTAAGCCTTTTGGAGGCTTTTCAGATGGGTTTTTGATGGAAATATGGTAGGAAAATGGACAAATGAGCCATGTAATGGGGTAGATGAGGTAGTGAACCTTTTTTGGGTGTTAACACATTGAACCTAGAATCCTTTCGGAGGTTAATGTTGGGACACATGTAATATCACCTAGTTATGTGGAGAAGCTAGATCTTATGCTATCTTGCATGAGTTTCAATGGTACCGATGGAATTGACCCTCCTTGAAAGGATAAACTTGTTTGTCCAAGACCATCTTGCTTCATAGGCACAGGAGCACTCCCTCTAATTTGAACACATTGCACAATAGAAACATTGCTAACGGGTCTAACATAAGTTGTTCTAGAAATTTTTGAACCAAGGCACTCTACTGAACCACTAAGAATTTTTTAGTATGATATGGAGTTTCTTCATTACAAATTAAAATCTATTACGATTGGAAGAAATCAATGGAAACACAATGACAATACAAAGGGTTCCTATTGATTATAGAATGGAGTTGTAATTAGATTAAATAACGCATTTCAATGTTGTATGGTATAGAGTTTTTCCATTACAAATTGTACTCTATTGTGATTTCATTCATGGATTAAGAGTTGTGCTCAGCTTCCAAGTTTTTCACATTCATTTCCTTCTAGATTTGAAACCCTTATCATCTTGGAGTATAGTGAATAATATTCAATAGATTGAGCAAATGGATTCCTTCTATCCTATGCAACAATATGTTGTTGACCCATCTTGTCATATTTTATCACTGGCCTTATACATGACTGCATCTCACCACAATGTGTTGCATAACAACCCCTTCACAAGCTTTATACCAATAAATATTTATAAGCTCTCTGGATCATATTGCCTTGAGATTTATAACAACAACATTTGTGGAAATGTACCTCCTTACATGGGACACGTGCGAGTATGCCTTCTTCCCAGGGACATATTGAAGAAGTTTCCTAGTTTTCTTCTTTCAGACAACAATCTTAGTTGTGTCTTTCCTTCTGAAATAGGAGAGAGATGAAACTAGGAAAGCTCGATCTGAAACCGCAATAATCTCACTAGAACCATTCCTTGGAGGATTTTATATCTCAACGAATCCTTCAAAAATAGGTAGTTTAACTAAGGTTTTAGATATTAGAGAAAACTAATTGTTGGAAGGGACCATATCACCAACTCTTGGCCATCTTGTGATGTTGCTGACAAGTTAACCTTGATTATATGGTTGATGTGGAAACACTTAACTATGATGGTTTGGATAGTGTTTGAAAGATACAAAATAGACAATAGTATTTATAAAAGTGTTTACTAAAAGAATATTCAAAACATATTTCTTCAAGCACTACAACAAATATAATGCTTTCTGACATTGGAGGAGTCTTGCCTCTTGGTGCGTTTCTGTCATGTCTTGGTGGCGAGCGCTCAAAATAAATCCTAAAACTTGAATATCTACCACATCAAAATAAAATTATGTTGGGAATTCCTTCCAACTTTGGAAATTTAATGAGGCTTTATGAATGCATACAAACTTGTCCCTTTCAAGAATATTCCTTTCACAAAGGCGATGAGACCTTGGGGAAGAGCGATCTGGAGATGGTGTACGATAACGTCGAGCATAAGATAAATGGCATATCATGATGCTTACAAATTAAAAGATAAATGTACCTTCATCAACTACAACTATACTCTTACCTTTGCCTAGAAATATTTCACCACAATTAGAAATCTTAACTGGAACAATATGGTCTTCCTTGATCTGTAGTTGATAATTGCTCAATTTTCTTCAGTACATCTATTCCCTCAACAACTCTTCCAAAGAAGACATGCTTGCTGGAGATAATAAGAAAAGGGACATTAATTATATGAGAGTAAAACAGACAATAGAGATGGGGAGAGGCAACATATCCAAATTAGTCAGACAAATGTTAAAATTTAACCCATTATTTCAAGGTAAAGGAATCTTGTATTTCTAAAATACGAAATTTCCATATGGTGACACTCATGAGTCATGGATAAAGAGAAAATATGTCGATCACAACCAACATGTAAAGCTGCTCAGACAAACTCAGGTGAATACAAAAAATCATAGATATGGAATCAAGTATATACCCATCAAGATGAGGTGTTGCTGCAAAAGTAATAAAGAACTAAGAACCATTGGTGTTCTAAGATACGAAATTTTCATATGGTGACACTCGTGAGTCATGGATAAAGAAAAAATATGCCAATCACAAACAACATGTAATGCTTCTCAGATAAAATCAGGTGAATACAAAGTCTATGGGACTTGATGGATTAATATTTTATGGGATCAACAAAACAATTACTCATTGAGTGAACAAAATAAAAAATGGAGGAAAGCCTAAGTATATCTCATCAAAAGAACCACTGCCAATTTTGTGCCCAAGTCTATACTTGTTGTTTACGTGTGACTTTATTTCATGGGATGTCACAATTTTAGAACCTGTGTGCACACATTCGAGGTTAATATGCACATTCCAGTACCCACAATCATGTCCCAACACCCCCCCACACACTTCAACATCTACACGTGTTCTAGCTTTATGCATACAATTTGTCATCATGAGATTTGTGGAAATGACCATATTTTGTTGAAGATCTCTACACTAAACTAGAATATGAAAATATATATATGCACAATGATATTTAAAAAGTTTCTTGTCAAGTTATGGTTGTCTCAAATGGTTCCCTTTAGCAGTAAAGTGCATTCTACATGTAGCATAGTATAATTGCTTGACAAAATCAGTGAACCAACAACATACTTGGTTGTAATGATAAATAATCAATTTTTATGCAATCAAGCACTAGCAAAATGAAGTCAAGAAATATAACAAGGATACCATATTTGGAATATATTGGGAAAATTGCCTGTAATGGAAAGTTCAATAAAGGGTTTGGTTCTTGTATTTCATACCTATAAAAATGACCTTATGGTCATTGGAGGCCAAATAAGACTTGAAGGTGAAAATATAGAGTTGAATTTCTTGCATCCTACACTTGAAGGAGGAGCTTTGAAATGGAATTTGCTAACAGTTAAGGAATATGCAAGAGTAATAATTCTCACATATGAAACCATCCTATTGGCATCGATTACTTGTTGAATGGTTATCAAAAATACATTTGATATTTTTCCACTTGCATATTTAGCCTATCAATACCTATGTGTTGGAACGTTGAATTCTCTACCAGCTCTTAGTAATGATCTGAACAAGGCAAATTCCTTTGTCATAGTAGTGGCTCTTAAAATTCGTGGCATATTGAGAAATGTAATACTATGAACAAGTGACAGAGTATATTACAAAATATCTAGTAATCAAGAGTAATATTATAAATGGGGATTTACAGATGTTTGTAGAAGGAAATATCATTGGGACTCTATGGTGTCGAATCCTCCATCCAGAAAAGTAGCGGGTCCACATTACCAGCATTCAAATCCCATATTTTGAAGATCAACAATAAAGATCAACCCCATATTCAAGAGCATCAAATCGATCATTTCCATGCAGTCATTTAACATGTGGTATTCAAAGGAGGGACAAATATCAAAGTATAGGATGTTAAATCATATTTGGGTCATAGATTGAACACTTGAAAGCTACAGGATTCCAAGAAATCCTCTCTAGATTTATGGAAATAGTGGGGCATATATCCTCAAATTTCAGGTAGAATATTAGTTGATAGTTATAGTCAAACCTTATATTTTAAGGGAATCGAACTCAGTAGCGGTACTAGCGTTTAGAAAATCAACTCAACAGTAGTACTTAGCATTTAGAAAATCAACTCCAGGTGTAGCATTTCCTATCTCTATGTTGAATGTTTTTCTTGTCGAAATTCATGGCGCAATTCATGTCACTAACCCTAGATTCATATATGGTGCTATGCTATTCAGGACATTTTTTTGGAGGCTATTATTGACGTTATATGGGATGCTTTTGTGGACGCTAATTGGGACATTAATTGGGATGTTATTTGGGATGCTAATTATCGTCCAAAATAAGGCCAACTTTTAAAAATGGATGATATTAGGGATGCTAATTGGGATGCTAATTGGGATGCTAATTGGGATTCTAATTGGGATGTTAATTGGGATGCTAATTGGGACATTAATTAGGATGTTAATTAGCTTCCAAAATAATGCCAACTTTTAAAAAGGGACGCTAATTGGGATGCTAATTGGGATTCTAATTGGAACACTAATTGGGATTCTAATGGGGATGCTAATTGGGATGCTAATTGGGACGTTAATTGGGATGCTAATTATCGTCCAAAATAGCGCCAACTTTTAAAAAGTGATGCTAATTGGGATGCTAATTGGGATGCTGATTGGGACGCTAATTGGGATGCTAATAAGGACTCTAATTGGGACGCTATTTGGGATGCTAATTAGCATCCAAAATAGCATCAAATTTTTAAAAGGGACGCAAATAACGCCATTAAAAGCGCCATTCCATGGAAAAGCGTCCACTTTGTCTAAAAAATGATGAAAAATACACTAAAAGGGATAGTGGACGCTAAAAAGGAAGCTAAAAGGGACGTTAATCATAGGTTTTTGTTGTAGTGTGGTATTTTATATGAGATCATCCCTGATGCACCGAGGACAACGCATAATAAAAAGAAACCTAAGCCTGGACCCCATGCCGATGGTGTGGTTGGTTCTGTGAAATCTCCCACTGTAGATTCTTTGTCTAAACAGATCCATGAGTTGTCTGTCAAACATTCTACGGTGGAGGTAGAAAAGGCTGCCCCCTCACCCAAGAATGCAAATGTTTTTGCACAATCCTCTCAAAAGGGAAATCAGCAGCCCGGTGGGAAAAAGAAGAAAGGAAAGAAAGGTGAGGGAAACCAAAATAAGCCAAAACCCACAAACAATGCTGATGGGGGGAAAAAAGAAAAGAAGAAGGTGAAATTCCCATCTAAGTTGTGCCAGGAAGATCACCTGACCCATCAATGTCCCCTTATTGACCAAGCTCAGAAGCTGCTAAAAGGCCAACAACTGGTTGTCCTGAAGGATCCTTTTCCCCAAGGACAGAATTCTACTTCAGCTTCAAATGTAGCAAGGGGCACCCCAAAAGCTCCTGACCCAAATTATGTCAACATGGTTCGATCCTAGACTTTAATCCAGACTAGGAACAAGAACTATGAGACAAAGGCTTCAAAGAAGGGTAGGTCAATAGGTGAAACTTCCAACCCTCTCACGATTGAAAAACATGTCGAACCTATGCCCAAGATACCGAAAGGTGTCTTCAAGAAAACCTTGCACAATCCCAATGCTAGGGCTATAGAAAACTACTCTACAGTTGAATATTTAGCCTAGACCCCTTGTGCGATGTCGGATTTAGAGGTTTTACAGAGTTGTCCCACCCAGTGAGATGCACTCTTAGCAGCCTTAAGTAATATTGATTCATCGAGCCTCGTGGTGAAGTTTGATTTGTCTGATGTCAAAATCCTCCTGCCTTATCATGTAGCCTTATTGATAGATGTCATCCATAGCGGAAAAACCATTGGAAGGGCAGTTGTCGATGAGGGTGCTTCTACATGTGTCATGTCCCTATCTTGTTGGAAAGCTCTTGGATCTCTAGAGTGAGTTCCATCGAACACCCTACTTACTACTTTCAACGGAAGGTCATTTCATCCACATGGTATCCTACCAGCTTTCAAAATAAAGTTGGCAGGGAAGGAAGTGTCTATTGAGGTAGAGGTGATTGATGCAACTTTGGATTATAACTTGCTCCTGGGGAGAAGTTGGACTTATGCCATGTCTTCTATTACATCAGCTATTCTTCAGGTAGTAGTGTTTTCGCACGAAGGGAAGTTGGTTACTGTAGACCAACTCAGTTTTACTCGAAAGGGCCGCATGGAAACTAACGAGTCCACCATGCCATTGGTTGATCAAGTTAAACCTACTTCAAAGAGCTTAGGGGCTAGAATGTATGCATCATTGATGGGCACATTCAATTTTCTAGCTCTAATTAATTATTTAGGTTCTACTAGTGTAGGGAAGTATATTATAACAGTTGTTGATAGAACAGATCCTTGGGTTCTTCCTCCCTACCATGAACCTGAAGTGCCCTTATCGGTAGCAGAAGCAGCTTATCAAGCTATCGTTCATACTGCTGTGGATACCATTCCGGTCCCTCTCACAGTCTCAAAGGAACCGGAAGAATCCTATTTGCCTACTTGGGCAGAGAACTCTTCACATTCTAGAGACTGCTTAGATATGGTTTTTCCTTCTGATGAAGCCATTCTGGAATCTATGTGTGGACGAGATAAGATATGCAAAGATCTTCACCATCGATCCTATTTTCTTCCAGAGTTAAGCAATATAAAGAACCAAGAGTTCCATATGAGACTGGCAGGTGATCTTGATACACCTATTAATCCCTTACCTAGGGAAGGAATATTTTCCAAGGAAAATATGGCAAAAATTTCCACTACTATCCCTATCAACACCTCTGCAAACCCAAACATTGTGGAAAATATACACATCGGTGCAAACTTCTTTCCAGAGGAGATTGCGATCTATACAGCCTTGTTTAAGGAATTCCGCAACGTGTTTGACTGGTCATATGAGGAGATTCCAGGCATAGATCCATCAATAGTCAAGCATGAATTCCAAACATATCCTGATGCCAAACCCATTCGATAAAAACTTAGACCTCTCAACCCGCGTAAAGCGGCAGCTATTAAGGTTGAAGTTGAAAAAATGCTGAAAGCCAGTTTCATTTACCCGATAGCTTTGATAGAATGGGTATCCAACCCCATTCCTGTCGAAAAAAAGCAAGGGAAAATACGCATTTGTACTGACTTTCATGATCTAAACAAATCTTGTCCTAAGGATAACTACCCCACACCATTCATAGATCAAATCATTGATTCCTGTGCGGGGAGTGAAGTCTTTTCGTTTATGGATGGTTTCTCCGGGTATAATCAAATTCAAATTAAACTGGAAGACCAACATAAAACATCTTTCATTTGTCCTTGGGGTACATTTGCATACAAGAAAATGCCTTTTGGATTGAAAAATTCAGGGGCTACCTTTCATTAGGCAATGAATTTTTCCTTTCATGACATTAAATCTATTGTCGAACCCTACCTTGATAATACGCCATCACATTCTCGTAAGAGGATCGATCACCTAGATCACTTGTGTTTAATATTTGAATGATGTAGATACTACAAAATTCGCTTGAATCCCCACAAGTGCATTTTCTGTGTCGAATCAGGGAGACTACTCGGATTCATTGTTTCCAACAAAGGTAATCAGGTGGATCCTTTGAAAGTTGAGGCCATAGTAAATCTGCCTCCTCCTCGTTCCATCAAGAAACTTCAAAGCTTGCAAGGGAAGTCCAACTTCCTTCGACGTTTTATCGTAAATTATGCCAAGAACACTAAAGGTTTCATGCGCCTATTGAAGCAGGACACCCCATTTGTATGGGATGAAATCGCACAACTTGCATTCGAGGAATTGAAGAAAGATTTGTTGTTGGCACCATTACTACGCCCACCAGATTACTCTCGTGATTTTATATTGTATCTGGCCGCATCTGAGTCGACCATAGGGATATTACTAGTCCAGGAGGACGATAAGCTCCAAGAGCATGTTGTCTACTATCTTATTCATGCTTTAGCTGGCCCTGAACTTAGGTATTCCCACATCGAGAAGTTGGCATTAACAGCTCCGTATGCTATTCAGAGGTTGTGTCACTACATCTTACTAAGGACCACGACAGTAGTGGCGGATGTTAATCCTTTCCAATATGTTTTGTCCTAATGGATAGTTGGAGGCAAATTCAACAAATGGATAGTCATTCTTCAGGAGTTTGGCTTAGATTTCCAATCCTCTAAATCCAAAAAATCCTTATTCTTTGTTGAGCTCATCGCAAAATTTCGGGTTGAGGAAGATGTAGCTATTGAAGAAGACTCATTCTCAGATGAGCATATCTTTTTTATTTCCACCTTTGACCCTTGGTATAGAGATATACTTGTCTATCTCTAGAATTTGAAGTACCTTGCATCCTTCTCGCTGGAAGAACAGTGCAAACTACGCTTACATGCAAAAAACTACCTCATTGTTGGAGATACTTTATATCGTAGGGGGGTATATTCTGTTCTGCGTCGATGTCTCACCCACAAAGAATAAGAGACTGTCCTAAATGATGCCCATAGTGGAGCATGTGGGGGTCATTTATCTGGCTTAGCAACGGCCCAGAAGATCTTACGTGCTGGTTATTTCTGGCCCATGATCTTTAAAGATTGTGTTGAAGCCGTGAAGCGTTGTCATCCTTGTTAGCTTTACACCAGAAAGATGCGGTCGCATCCTACTCCATTATTTCTCATCATCTCAGTGATCCCCTTCACAAAGTAGGGGATAGATTACGTGATGTGCAACCCAGTCTTGGCTGGGGGGCACAAACATATCATTGTCACTGTAGATTATTTCACGAAGTGGGCAGAGGAAATGGCCACCTATAAAGCTGATGGGAAAACTACAGCTTTTTTTGTTTTCAATCAAATTATCGCACGGTTCGGTATTCCTAAAGAGATTGTCATTGACCATGGTAGTCACTTCCAAAATAGTATGATGACTGAATTAAACACTATGCTAGGGTTTAAACAAGAACATTCATCTTCTTTCTACCCTCAAGCGAACGGTCAAGTCAAGGATGTAAATAAAACCTTGAAGACTATTCTCAAGTGCACTATTAATTCAGCCCATTCCAATTGGCACATCATGTTGTATTCTCCACTTTGGACTTATCGGACCAATGTGAAAACTACTACAGGGTTCTCTCCTTTCCAACTCGTTCACCGGGTGGAAGCAGTAACCCTGGTTGAATGCAAAATCATGTCCTTAAAGATTGTTATTCATGTGTTACCTGATATGACTGAGCTTAAATAACGTTTGGTACTCTCAGAACATCTAGATGAGCAGTGTAGAGATGCGCTAATAGAAAATGAGGCTCATAAAAATAGGGTCAAAAATCAATACAATAAATCGGTCAAACCTTGGATTTTTTCTGAAGGGGAGCTTGTCTTACTCTGGGATCAAGACAAAGAACCCTTGGGGGCAGGGGAATTCAGGTCTATGTGGTTAGGACCTTATGTCGTGTCAAAATTTTTAAGAAAGGTGCATATGAATTAACTTATTTCGAGGGGAATAAGCTACCTAAGCCTAGAAATGGGCTCTACTTGAAAAAGTACAATGCTTAGGCTTAGCGCTTTTTCCTGTAATTTTATTGTATGTAATTTTATGTACAATAGTTCATCGGTTTGTGTTCTTATACCATCTGTTGGTTGTTATAGATGTCTTCCGAGTGGTTCATAGGTTTCACATATGGCCCTAGTTGCCACACTTGTAACCTGGCTTGAGTTGCATGGGTTATTTACTCACCCTCAGAACAACTACTTTCTTCTTGAGGTGCTTTCCTAGGTCCTGCTACCAATAAAGTGGCCAAATATAGGGCTGTCATTGAGATTTTATGGGATGCTTTGTCACTTGGCATCACCCAGCTGGAAGTCAAACTTGACTCTCAACTGGTGGTTTCCCAGCTCAATCGAGCTTATCAGGTGCGGAAACCTATTTTACTACATCAGTTTATGCAAGTTAGGTTATTCGAAAGAAATTTTGAGTTTATTACATTCAATCATATTCCAAGAAATCAAAATTAATTAATTAATGCATATGCTAATTATATCTTGGACTGGCACTTAACACATTTTTTATAAAAATACACGATAGATACATTACAAAAACACATGTAAATAAAACCGGCAATATATATGTGTGTGTGTGTGTGTGTGTGTGTGTGTGTGAATATCTGTCCATATAGATAGGTCAAGTTTTTGATCCTAAGATCTAGTCATAACTATATAATATACAAAAAATGGATCGAAGTCCATAAAATGCTCCTAGGTCTAAGCTTGACCACCCTGGTCATCTGGACCACCCTGGTCCCCCTAATCATCCTGATCATCCTGCTCTCGGGATTCTTCAGCTTCCTCAGTTGCAACATCCTCAGCAGCATCGATGTACACAAGCATTGCTCTAGCTACCTGCCTCATAAGGCGTATCCAGACAAGTTGTATACCAACCACTAGTTCCTGCATAATGGCAGGGATCTGCTCAATGTGTAAAGTAGGTACTCTTTGGGTAAGCCTGGCCAGCTTCCCCTCAAGAACCCTAATCAATCCATGATCCTCTCCTGCCACAGGATGCACATACATACGTGCATGCCCAGTAGGGAAAACTGGTCCAATATCTACATTTTAACATTTAATAGGATTAAAAACTCTTATACATATAAATATATATCTTTATGTTTAAAAATTCATAAAAATTTAAAAACTTGAAAACAAAAATACCTGACACTCCCCATGCTCCTCCAGGAGGGAGGACAAGGTCATTGTCACCTCGGAAATCTATCCTAGCATATGGAAACTACTCCAATGCTGGTAGTTGTCGCTCCCACCATAAGTATAAGTCATCATCGTATACACTTTGAACCGATCCACGGCCTCCTTAGCGGAGGAATATTTCCCCCCACCTACTCAGTCTAGGCTGACGGGGAGAAGAAACTGGTAGAGATACTGCAGGACTCAAACCGGGCACCCTCTCAAATAAAAAGGCCACCAATAGTTGCTTCTTCATTATCAGGATTACTCTCGAATACCAATCAAATAGGGCTCCCTATAAACATTCCACTGCAAGTCTAATTTGGTTTCAAGTTGCAAGATGAAGTGATGATGACCCTGCAACCCTCACTATAGTGCTTTCCAACACCTGTAATGGCAAGCTGTGGATATGAACAATAGGGATGCAACTACCCCTCTTTTGAGTACCGGGCGCATAGTATGTATCAATGTAGTTCTGCACACTTAGAAGGTCACCGCCTCTACCAGTACCTTCCAAGTTTACCGGTGCTCCTCGTCGTGCCAAACCGGAGATGAAATAGATGTCTTCCAAGGAAATCTCTAGAAACTCACCTTATAGGTCAAATACACCAAGATCATGATCCCAGTAGTTTATCAAAAACTCTAGTAAGTGGACATTGGCTTGCATAGGTGAGGTACAAAAGAATTTGAGCAACCCACTTTGCCGCAAAGCATTTACCGTGGGGGAACTTTGAAGAGAATCTTGGTCCATGTCTTCATGATCCCTCTCCCTCCACTCCAACACCATGTTTCAATCTATTAACAAGCCCATAATCAAACATTAGATTCATACAAAAACTTTTGATTTCGGCCCTACTTAGCTTTTTTATATTTCGCGCAGTGTACGTGACTGTCCTTCAGACATGTCGCGTATCGTACGCGACTTGCTTTTGAGAAACGCATGTATAAAACACATGTACATGACTATTTACATATCATACCCACGTACACATCGTAACTGCCTTTAAACCTCTTGAAAACATAACTTCCTTTAAACCTCTTGAAAACATCAATTTTTTGCCTAAAATTAAAATTTGCTTGGATAAAATGAAAGAGCATGGAGAGTAGATTTACTTAGCACTTGCGGTTTTGAGAATCGTCCACCGAGTTGTCCACACCGAGTTGTCCACACCAAGCAATGAAGGCAGAGCTAAAACTTGTCTATATTGGGTAAAAATGTCAAATGGTGAGTTTTTATTTATATTTTAAACTGTTTATAGAAATATTATTTCAAAAGTGGGTTTCAACATATAGATCTTATTTTTTATAAAAATCAAACTAATACCATGTCATTTTTCTTCAATGAAACAGGTCTAAGGTCACTTGAAGTTGTTTTTCACTCATATAGGGTAGGATTTTGGTCATTCATATGCATTTTTGCATTCATACCTAATCTGTCTTAACCCTAGAATTACTACTTTGACCACGGACTATGGTATTTTAACCATTAGTACCTTGCCTATGACATTGTTCTTCCATGGATAGGGCTTTCCTCACATGAGTACCCTAGATTAAAACACATTTATTGTCTTTTGGTACTCATGCTGCATTTGTCATAGGTTCAGGGGAGTCTCCTTAGCTATTTTTCACACCAAATTGAGTGTCATTTTGGTCTCTTTTTACAAGCTATCCTTTTTAAAGAATCCCCACCCTTATGGAGTTTCTTTAGGCCCAGGTCTAACTCCTCATAATAGACTTGACTACCGAGTAAACTTGTCCATTCAGGCTCATTAATAATATGTGAATGGGAATCCACATTGGTGGTAGGTTATCTCTTTCTCGGACCATGTGGAATAATACGAGAAATGATCACTCTCTTTTCTAAGGAATTGAGAAGAGTATTCTTAGGCATAGGTTTATCACTTTTCTGGACCTAAGGGACTAAATTTACGGAAAAGGAACACCTGGTATGAGCTTAGTTTTCTCTTTTTCATGCTCTGGACCTAAACATGAAAAATATTATGATTATACTTTATGTCTTTGTCATGCTCGTTAAACACTAAGAACAAAGCATCAAGTTTACTATTGTAAGCCCCATTCCTCGTACTCAAATGGATCTTTTTGAGTGATCTTGATTTCCTTCACACTCGTAAAACTCAAGCTATATGTTGCTCTTAAAGGAGCATTGGGTAGGCAGTACTTTAACCTTTTTCGGACCTCCCTAACTAAGTACGAAAAAGGTTCACCTTTTCTTCTACGAAAGTTAAGAGAGTTCTTTTGTGGTATGTTTTATACTTTTTCAGCCTCAATAGACTAAATTGGATGAAAAAGGACCCCACTAGAGTCTTCTTCAGAGTTTTCAGAATCTCTAAACATGAAAACACCAAGTGAGAATGTACTAGTTCAAGCTCATAAAATCCACGAATCAATAACATTATCAAGCATTATTCCCTCTTCTCTTGAAGCTTGTCAAAAATGAAGAGAGAATCGAGTTGACTTTCCTGGACTCGTTAAAATTTAATAGGAAAGATAAGGAAGAAGTTTTCTTTTGATTCTCAGTCGGTGGCAACATGTCATCCTTGAACATAGCAGTCTGTTTACTTTTCAATACTCATGTCTCAGTGTTCACTTTCAGTTCAACTATCACTTCGAGTTTCTTACTCCTCCACTTGTCCGTTATACCTGGGGAATCTGATCATGTCTCCTACATGATAGATAAGTCTAGTTGTATTATCTGTAAAGTTAAAAGCTTCCTTGGGTCATCTCTATGTCGTGCTCACTGTTCAAGGATTTATCCTTGCATCTGATCTTTATCTTGATCCCATCATTGTCCTATCTAATATTACTTATGTCTCCCCTCCTTTATCTAGTTCTTAGTCACTCTTGTGGTCCATTGGAGGACCTATTGCCTTCCTCATCACAGTATGGTTTCTCATCAGCACTTCCTGACGATGAAGACCTAGAGTTTTGACGATGGTACCTCAGGATTCACTTTCACTATTGGTGAATTCCTTTGCTTCAGTTGTCAATTATCACCTATTGGTTGACAATCTGTTGAATCCTATCCATGTTCGACTTCAACACATCTATTCACATGGCATGGATTGTACTAGTTCTTTTGGATTTTTGACAAATACCTTAGGTTCATATCTATAGCCTAAGTTGTGCAAGATTATGTTGTGTTCACTTACATAGTTTCCAGATCTTTGAAGACTCATCATTATTGTATATTGTGGCTTCAATCCACCTTTGTAATATACATGGTCTTGAACCCATATCATATGATGTACTATAATATTGTAAAGGAGCTAGTGTTCCAATATATTTAACATGGCATCCTCAGATATGATTTTGTATATGACATTTCTATGTGTTTGTTTTAGGTACTTCCTCTGCTCCATTGGACCTCTGAGTTCTCCAATATAATTATTATAATGTATTTAGACCATCGTTTCCCTCTGACCTCACACAATAGGGGGCATCTGTTATCATCCCAAATGGCACTTCTCCGTCCAAGTGCCGACATTCTTCATGTTGGTACACAAAAGGACAAATTAGGATTGAAGTTACCAAAACACTATAGATGGGCATGACCTGGGATGCATTACCCTCAAACCAGCTATATATATATATTTTCTAAGTGTTGAGTTGCATACGCGACTATCTGCATTGCAACTCGCGTACCGTATGCAAGTATTTGCATTGCAACCCGCGTACACTGGCATATGCAGGTTTCCTTCGAGCAACTCGCGTGTCATATGTGGGTTTCCTATATTAATAGTCGCGCACACCTTGTTTTGACTTTAAAAAATATAAAACGCGATTAGGTGAGATTAGTTGGGCCCTAATCCATAACTATCCCAACTATCTCAACCATCCCAACCTTTGAAACTACTCTATTTCCCAAAGTATAAATAGAGGCCTTGGGGTGGGGACTATTGAATAAATTTTGGAGAGCAAAGTTATGCTAGTGGTATATCTTCAGAATCTTGGAGTAGCAGAACTCAAAGTCCTTTGGTTGCAGAGGAGTCCTTGTCTCAGAAGCTGGGTTGTACTCTTATCTCATTCATCGATTGTTAATAAAGAGAATTCTTCTTCCAATCTTGTGTTGAGTCTATTTCATGTATTTTTGTTAATGAATATATTTGATTATATGTTTGATATATTTGTTCATCTAACCTCTGATATATATATGCATGAATGAGAGGAAATTTGGGGTCTAAAATGGGCCTTATAAGAAAACGTGCCAAAATAAGTTTTTGTGAGTTGGAATTCAAGAACCAATAGAATTTCAATAAAATAAGTCAACCATAATGGTTGAATTGACATATTTGTCATTAAAAAAACTACTTTTTTTGTTCGTATTTTCGACATATCTCATTGTGTTTTTACTCAAATTTTGATCAGGAGAGCTCGTTGGATGCGGAATTTGCATCATCATCACATTTTTTCAGGTATTTCTTGTTTTTGGGGTAGCGGGGTCCGTCAAAAGTATACAGTGTGGGTACTCGTTGGATGCGAAATCAAATTCCGCATCCAACGAGCTCTCCCAATCGAAATTTGAGTAAAAACACAGGGAGATATGTCGAAAATACGAACACAAAAAGTAGTTTTTTTCTTTCTTCCTCCAAAATTAATCAATATTATTTTATTATTTTAACTATTATTTTATTATTGTCTTTAGGAGGCCCATTTTAGACCCCAAAATTCCTCTAATGGATATTACTTGAAGGATTTACTCTTTGCATGTGAAGAGGTGCATCCCTGGAAGCTTTAGAGAGAAGAGGAGCGGGAGAAGATCAAGCTTGGATCAACTATTGGTAATCGGGTAAGTCAAGACTTTCTTCCTATTCCCTTTCCATTCTTTGGTAAAGTTGATTGTCTGCAAGGTTAGTAGTAAGTTGGTAACCCCAGACCCTAGGTTACAAGGGTGCTTTATACAACACTTACCATAAATAATAATAATAATAATAATAATTATAATTATGGTGTTACATATTAATAATTAATATCAATAAATAGTTGTGTATATCTAATTAATTTGTAATAAAAATAATTTTCATTTAAATAAATATTTTTTATTAATATTAACATATTTTATTTACTAACATTATTATTATTATTCTTTAATAATATAATTAATAATATTATTTAATAATATTATTATTTTTTAAGTTATATGATTATTATTTAATAATAATTATTACTATAAGAATAATAAATACTCTTAAATTACCATTCTTTCCTCGTGCGTCGGTTGCCAACTAGAAACAACCACATTTTTAAAGGTGGTTGATATTTGTCGATCAGCATATATCAACCACTTTAAATGTTTGGTCATGGTTGATATACATTGATCGACGAATATCAACCACTTTTAAAAATGTGGTTGTTGCTAGTTTTATGATAGTTGACACACTAATTCTTATGGAAATTGAAATCCTATGCATTTGACATCGTTAATCATTGCTACTGCGTTGAGAGTTTAACATTTTCCTTTAGTGAAGGTTTTCAATTTGGGTCATTATTTTATAGGAAAAAATTGATGTTTTTGTTTGTTAATAATATGTAACAGTATATTGTGATTGAAAACCATGAAACTAGCTAAAGCCCCATATATCAAGACTGTGGACTAGGCAAAGTGGCACGTGTTTTGGGTCCATGAGTGTGTTTCATAAAAAAACCATCATGACAACAATCATAAATTAACTAAAGATGGCTTGCTTTGTAAAGTAAATTGCTGCTTGCAATTTTTGTGCGAGAGCATATTGAATACAATATTAATTCCAAAATAAGATAAAAGGGTTAAGGAATATGGATAATTCTACTAGAATGTTGGATACCACTTCAAACATTATTGTCTAAAACTAAAATATCTATGCCATGAGATTTTGTTCTCCATTGCCATTCTTTTTAATCAACTTTGAAATCCTTATTGAGTTTATTGGAGATACCTTCAGCTTCTCTTGTTATATATATTGGGGAAGTTGTCATGGATGAAGGTCATGATCGTTTATTATTATTTTGTGCTAGCAAGGTATGAAATCTTTCATTATCTTATATGCTGAGCAGTTTTGGTTTGTTCTAATTCTTTGGTTTGTTTGCCACATTTATTGTTTTTTTTAAGATCTTGTTTTGATTTTCCTTCGATAGCTTGTGAAGAGATCATGTATTCACTTTGTACATTATGAAAACCGAAAATATATAAAAGCATATAACCTTAACCATCTCTGAATCTTACCTAGAGCTACTGTAATATCTAAGCATGTGGGCTTCTACTCGAAGGGATGCATAGGGTCTTATAATCTTTTGAATGTATATATAAATTGTATTTATACTTTTCAGTATTTTGATTCTTGAAACATCTAAGTGCACTTGATCTTGTTTGTAAGATTTGAATGTGAAATTTTAGTAAATCAATAATAAAATAATGACTATTATTGTCAACTCACTATGGTCTTACAAATGATACTGGTGATATTGAAATTTGCCGTATATAAAGTGATATTGATCTTGATCATTACACACACATGTGCACCATTGATCGTAGATAAAATGATATCAATATTAATTGTTACACACACACAAACACCACACCTGTGGGGTTGATGGTATTCAAGTGAGACATGGCTTGTTTATTATCTTCTCAACAGCAATCATTTTAACTTATACATTCTTTTGTTAATTTTTATTTTTATTTTTTTAATATATATAATATTTATATTATAAATATTTATTAATTTTATTTAAATTATATAAAAATATATTTTCTATTAAAAAATTCATTATAAAAAAACTAATTCTTATTCAAATTTATATATTGTTTAGTTTAATTAAAAATTTAGTCTAAATAAATTCAAAATTTTAATTAAAAAACACTATATGTATTCACATTTTGATATTTTGATTTTACTTGTAATTTTCTTTTAAAATTGGAAAAAAAATAATGATACTTAGCATTATACCTCATTCCATTTATTATTACAATTATTAATATAAAAAAGTATTACTTATACTTTCACTCTCAAAGAATCATTATTGATTTGATGGAGATTATTAATACAATTTTTACTATACCAAAGTATTACTCATACTTTTATTCTCAAATAATCATTACTCATTGATGGAGATTATTATTACAATTCTTACTATACCAAATTAGTACTCATACTTTCAACCTCACCAATTGATGGAGACTATTATTACAATTCTTACTATACCAAAGTATTACTCATACTTATAGTCTCAAATAATCATTACCCTTACCCATTTATGGAGATTATTATTACAATTCTTACTATACCAAAATATTACTCATATTTTCATTCTAATACTTTAACTCTCAAATAATCATTACCCATTGATGGAGAGCCACAACAAGATTTAAGCTCATCTTATGCTATTTTAAACTCAAGAATCTAGTAATTTATTATTTCTTAAAATAATAATGATAACTTAATCCATATATAATATGTAAATAATACAAAATTTAAATTATGATGTATTTACTATCTTAAAAAACTATTAAATATATTTTTTAATTATGGTATATTTTACTCTCTCCAAAAAAAATTATAAATATATTTTCAATAAAATTGATGATTACATCAATATTGTACTAATTAAACTAAAGATATAAAAAATCCCATATACCATGAAGATGGAATAAAAAAAATATAAAAAAAACTTATATACTAATACTTGAAGAGTGAAGGCAAAACAACTAATATATAAGATGGAGACTAAAAACAAAAGTATCTATTTAAACATAGCTAGAGATAAGGTAGCCTTCATATTTCACAAGGATTTGCCACTTATGTAACAACTTTCTTTTAAGAGCATAGAAATATACTTTTAAAAGTTTGACACAAACTATTTTTAATTATAAAATTAATTCTAAATATTCTTGCAATAGTAAACAACAATGTATAGGACATTGTTATTTCATGATTCTTGTTTTATAAAATATATGATTAATTTATTATTATATTTAATGTAATATTTTATTTAACAATTTTTTATAAAATATTAATTAATTTATTTTTACATTTGATATAATATTTTATTTACCATATCTTTTATGAAATATTAATTAATTCTAAATCTTCTTGCCTTCATATTTCACGGGGATTTGCCACTTATGTAACAACTTTTTTTAAGAGCATAGAAATATACTTTTAAAAGTTTGACACAAACTATTTTTAATTATAAAATTAATTCTAAATCTTCTTGCAATAGTACAACAACAATGTATAGGACATAGGACATTGTTATTTCATGATTCTTGTTTTATAAAATATATGATTAATTTATTATTATATTTAATGTAATATTTTATTTAACACATTTTTTTATAAAATATTAAATAATTTATTTTTACATTTAATATAATATTTTATTTAATATATCTTTTATGAAATATTAATTAATTTATTATTTACATTTAAAATACAAATTTTTAAAAAGTTTCGTTTAAGATGCACGAATATCCCTTCAAATTTGATTACTACTCATGAGTCATGAGGACCATCCAAGGCAACTGCAATTAAAAGTGGCTGGTAGGCAGAAAAAGCAAAACAAAAAATGTTAAAGTATCCCTGGTCAACTCATATGCCATTTCAATATAGACCTCATTATGCATTCACACTATTAAAATAATATTAAATTGTAAAAGTTTTGTCGCCATGAAGGCCCATGATGCATGCATTATATATAAAACGTTTTATTTTGTAAGTTTGTACTTATAGAATTTAGAATTTTAAATAGGTAATCATAAAGAGTATCTTAACCATGTAATTTTTTAGTCTATTCAATGTTCCATGGACCACTACATAGAAAATGATACAATCAATAAATAATATCATTTTTATTAGCATATCGAATATTTTTTTTTATGTTTTTAAATATATATATATTTTTAAGTTTACTTACGAAATTTCATAAATATTTTTATTATATTTCAAAGAGTAGTTAAAATCATAAATATTTACAATTAAAATTATAAAATTTAAATATAATAAAAAAATTCCAAAAGCTTGTTTCATTTATATATTTAAAAATATAATTTTAACAATGAAATTTTTTTATTTCAAATTAAAATTTATATTAAATTTGATAAAAACTCCAAATCATAAAACATTTGAAATACAATAGTCAGACTCAATATATCATTTAAAGTACAATATTCATACCTAATAGTACATCACATCTTCATCTTCCTTTAAAATATCAAGGATGGTTTATGATATATGCAATGAGGTTTAAATGTTTGGCCAATTCACAAAGATTAAGGTTTAAGTGTTTGGCCAAGTCACAAAGATTAGAGACATTAGATGATTGCACTATGTTGAGAAAATGTTTTGTAATGAAGGCCAATTACTTTCTTAATGCAAGGTTCACACATTTACCTATATTTAATGAGCATTCCTGATTTTTTAGTTTTCATAATTATTATTATTACTAGGATATGGATATTAGAAAGTCTCGACAGATAACATATTTATATGAGAAATTTATTATCGGGGGCCTACTTATTGTGGATAATGAAAGAAGCTTTTCAAAATTAAGACAAATAATATGTTAATGTTTCTCTCTTGCATTGCATCTTCCACTACCATAATAGATTCACATCTCTAATGATCTAAGATCTAGTAATTTTGAAAAATGTAAATGTAAATTCAATCAAAACACTAAAAAAAACCTTCACTTATTTAAAGTGTTTGTGATGAAAAATATAAAGATTTAGTAGTTACTTTTTTAAATGTAAATGTAAATTCAACCAAAACACTAAAAAAAACCTTCACTTATTTAAAGTGTTTGTGATGAAAAATATAAAGATTTAGTAGTTACTTTTTTAATTTCTTTGGGACAAGGGTAGAATCTCCAATACCTTATTAGCTTTTCTTAGTCTTTTTTAGTAGTTGGGGGGCTATACTAGTTTACAACAAGAGTTGGATATATAAAGAATATGATGAGTAAAAATACTCAAATGTATTTTTAATTTGTTTTGAGGAAAAAATGTACTATTTCATTTTAAAAAGAATTAATACATTTTAGTTTTGTTGTATTTATTTTTTTTTTCTTTAAATAATTGCTATGTTATTATTGAAAATAATGATATTATTAAAATATTTTTTATAAAAAAACAAATTAATAACGAGTTAGAAAATACAAAAAAATAAAATTTTTGAAATTTAATTTATTTATATTTAATAAAAAAAATATAAAATTTTGAAATTTAATTTGTTCATCATATGTTCTAAAAAATTTGAGCTCAGCCTTATCTATTATATATTTAAAAAATTGAGTTCGACTTTATCTCTTATATATTTATTGTTGGTTTTAGATTCACTATTTTTTATAGTTGTGAGTTATTTATTTTTAAACATTTAATAAATGGATTTATTAATTTTTTTAATATACATGTATTTATTTTTTTTAAGTATAAATTTGAATAAAAAATAATATTGTATTTAACACTTTTATGAAGACTATAATTAATTTATTATTGAAAATTAAAATGTATTTTTTTTAAGTTTTCCATGTGAATAAAAAATTGTATAAATATATATCTTTTAACTCAAATTAAGAGGAACTTTCAAATTTTATGCACTCAAAATATTATTGTAAAATTGATAGTGGCAGATGGCATGTGGAATCAATGCTCAAATTTGAAACCCTTTTAGTCCTTCTAAAGGGTTCTAACCCTTCTTAGAAGTGTAAAGTTAAAATTGCCCTTTAAAAATAAATTAAAATTTGAATTTCACCCTTTCAATTAAGAAGGACATAATTTATATCAACATTTCAAAAGAAGGGAAACCTTAGAAATTACCCATCCGTATAAATTTCTCAAGATGTTGATATTTCTATGTTATAGAGTTTGACTCATCATTCAAAATATTGGAAATATCATAAATTGTAATCACTCACTCATTCACATCACGCACTCATTGCTTAGTTGTGCAAGATCATGATTGACTACGAGGAACTGGCCACCAGGCATGCTACTCTAAATCCCAAGTCACTTGGGACTACAATCTAAGGTGTGACAATGTGCCAACGGCTACAGTTGTAACAATAGAGAACAATTACTAGTCTACTACTTGGCCCGAAACTAGCCCAAAAATTTGTTCCTACTACCTATGTAAACCTGGCTACCAATGCCCACTTGTTTTTCATCAAAATGAAATTGAAATGGTCAGTTTGATGAGTCCTCTACAAGACTTCATTTATTGCATGAACATCATGGACTCACAACAACTATATAAACAACAATACAAATAATGACATGGAACTAGGATCACAAATTGTAAAGGTCGATTTATGCATTGATATAGAGAGGTGTCACTGGGCACACAATATGGAGAAAAACTAAGTTAGAAAAAACATTTGGACCAAAGCACCACAAATGGTTATTATAAAATTAAAAAAAAAGCAATTTTTGGCTCAAGAATAGTTTTCAATTTGATGGGTTGCATGATCATTATGTAATCTCTCTTCGTCGATCCAAACATTTGTGGTTTCTCACAACATTTGTCCTCGACACTTACCACCAAAATACATATAAAAATTACATGTCTTTACATCCTCTTCTCTTTAAATACTCACCTCACAATCATAACTAATGATTATTACACATGCATTCGTACCTAATAGTCATAACTAAGGATTATCATGCACACACGTCCTCGCCTTATAATCTCAATTGGGTTAAGGCATAGAGATGCCCATAAAATATCAAGTGTGTTAAGACGTAAAGAGTGAGAGACAACTATAACTAAGTCATATTAAATTTACTATATGAGTTTTTAAATGACACTATCAACTGAGATTTGACACATTGGATTGTTGTTGTCTTCTCATCACTCCTTACCAATGTGATTGCAATGAATTCTTTGAAGGTGAAGTCCATATATTTACATTTTCTTCCTCATTCTTGTGCCTTTTGGTAAGACAATAAGGAGGGTAGTGGCCTATCATGTCACCTCCCCTCTTGTCGATCCAATGCCATGGAGAGGACGCGACGCTACAATCTAATCGGGCATCTAGCCCCATGAACATAAGAAAATTGCATTGGAGGTAAAAGACATATGTAAAGGTATAATACGGGAAGATACAATGGAAGTAAATCTCTAATTGAACCTATAGCAAGCATTCAATACATTCATAATAATTCTTAAAACAAATACATTGTAGAATTAACACAAGAGAGTACTTATCTTGAAAATGAGCTTCCGCGAGCATCTAGCTATGTCACTACAACGTTCTACCCAACCATAGGCCAGTTGTGCTCATCAATCTCTCAACACAAATTCCACCGCTGAGCTAGGCATTATCTCTACAAGGAAAAGGGGAACAACAGACTCACACATAGCCAAATACACATCAAGGTTCATCCAAGCCAATCCACAATTGGGTTTATCAGGCTGATAAGGCAGTGGAAACGAATAATTGCTAAGCTAGTGAGATCAACCACAGGGCTATGGATACCTCCACAAGATCTATCTAGCTTGGTCTCCACAATACCTACACACCCGACACGAGGAAGTATTCCCTTCACTGCTACATAGTCCCTCAGGCCATACCTTCCATTCTATTGTTCTCCAAGGTGTGCATAGAAGAGTAGCCAGCCCCTTTTGATCTTATGTGAGGTTCCTCTCTTCACTAGGTTTATCAAACCAATTTTGTTCCTCTTCCACTCCTAAGTCTTATTTGCAGTTCATACCAAAACAAGGATGCACATAACAACAAAAAACAAGTGATGCAGTATGAAGAAAAACGTTTTGGCTTTGGGATGCCCAAGATGGGGTTTCCATTAGTCTCAGAAGTCGTGGGCAACCAAAAACGAAATTGTAGATGGGGAATCAACCCTAGGAGAGCAAATTCGATTTCAGAAAACGTTTATGGGCCTTGTAGGGGTAGAAACGACCTCCATAAACTCCCAAATCGTGAATCTATTCTTCCCATCCACTATGCAACACAAAAATGGATTTCCACCCATGGAAAAAATGAAGAAAAATGTAGAAAAAAGTGAAGGAAATTCCCTAACTAGCTCCAGCTGTGTGAGGAAGTGAAAATCGTGGGTGAGGAATGGATTGTGCACACATTTTTGGGTGTTTTCTTTCCCATACATGAAATTGAATTCCATACACGAAATTGAATTCCATACACGAAATTGACTTCCATACCTCTCCATTCCCAATACATTAACTACCTCAACCAACTCTTGGAAGAATTAAATGATTGGGTGCATAAGTCAAAATGGGTAGTTGAGAGTTTATGGGTTCTCTCACTGACATTTGGCTTAACACTATTGGTTCAAGGGTTTGAATAATTTCCCTCCCCATTCCTTGTGAAAATCATCCCCCCATCTCTTGTTGCACTGCATACCTAGTTGTGGGTACTTTATTAAATTACATATTTACATTACGTCTCAATTTATATTGTGCCTGGCTAGCACGAGAACCACACGCATCGATTTTAATTTCTGATACATAAAACTCTAAATCAATGGCAGGGCCTTGGCCTTGAGCTCCTAACCATGATTTAATAACGATATTGACGCCATGTACAATTTTAATGCAATAGGTTCAAAATCAGAATATTACATGGCCTGCATTAGCATCGAAAATGGTTTCAGCATAGAGGTAGATACATTAATTGTTTTCATGAAATAACTTAAATTTCCTACCCATGATTACGGATTCACTGATTGTGGATTGGTACAAAACACAACAAATTTTAGATCCCCGATCTCTTAATTACTCACACTTAGAACTTTCTCAAGTCCAACCATTAACAAACTTCTTTTGCTATTGTTGTACAATTTAAAAGGAAGATTGTTGAGACTCAAACATGTAGTGAGTTGCAAGGCTCTAGTTGACTTAGGATTCATTCCATTACCCCTCCATGCCATACCTATATCCTGTCGCGAGAAGGCTTGAACGAGAAAAATTAATGCCCTAACCGTAGAGATGTTAGCATTGCTAAGTTTTTTTTTGAGTAAGAAGGATCCTTTATATTACTTAAAACTGCAAAAAACTGTTACATAATTTAGTCTTCCCAAGGCATGGAACTAGATTATAAACTTATGACCAAGAAATGATTATATATAATGGCATCCTATCCTAAATAGAGAATCTAAACATGGTTTCGACTACCTATCCTTTGTACAAGAGCAACATTCTGATCAGAGTGCCAAAAAAAGAAAGAAACATCTTGAAATATAACATATAAACATAAACAAGGCGTTGAAGCAAAGAGAGGAAGAGAAAGATGTTAATCTTTCATCATCGAAGTCTCTGCCTCTTCTTTGTTGGATTTGCTAGTCTCCTTTTCCTTGGATTCAAAGTCCATATCTTTAATGGATCCTTGTGGGCGCTGGAATGGTGGTTCCGAAAGACGCATGATTTATATCATATGAATCAGGTCTCACTCTGTGTCCTCCTTAAACATGTTGACAATGAGCTTGACCATGTCACCAAAGCTCTCTTGCTCTCACATGGATCTGGAAAGGATGAATTTGAGCCTCCAGTAGTGGTTCATTACAACATAAGTACCCATCCTAAGTCTGAATTCTCCAAAAAATTCCTCTTCCATGGCAGAAATCATGTCACTGATGTGGGAAGGAGTTTTAGCGAGAAAGAGTGATTGCCAATCGGTTTTATGCTCAACAGAGGAAGGGCTTTCAACAGCAGCAGGTCGGGAAGTCATGGTGGAAGACATGAGTCGGATCAACCTGAGAGAATTCCAAGCAGAGAGGGAGAATAACCAATGAAGAGGGCTCATAGACAGGATGTCACGAAGAGGTGTGGATTACAAGATCGAAGGGCATGGTGATAAACAAACTCGCACAAGTGCGATGAATGACAAAGTACAAGAGCCATGTGAATTGGAGCAGGGAGGAGTTGTTCTCCATTACATTTTCGAAGCAGAACTATAAGACCTTATGCGAACTGTTGTCTATTCATGTGTGCAGAGTTTTTGTGTGTTGCATAAAAAAGGGAAGAGTCAAAGGGAGGGGTTGCCACTTTTTGTGGCACGTGCCCGATCTCCATCATGTCGTCTGTAGACTGCGATTAGGTCACCCGCATCCGAGGGATAGCATTGCTAACTTGCTTGGTATGTAGGATTTTTTAAAATGTTTTATGCAATGTGTATTGTTTTTTCTTAGGCACCCAATGCCCATCATTTTTACATCTCTCATGTTTGGATGGTTTCCCTCTCTCTGGTTTGAATTGTGTTTTTGGTTCACTTTATATGTATTTTTTGGTTGTAGCTTTATTATAGCCTCATTTTGATTAGTGGCTTCCTTTTCTACATAGTTAACAATAAGTAATTCTCTCATGGTTCTAGTTTTTTTTAAGACTATGTCTAGTTACAATGTCATGCACTAGGCATAAGATCACATAGATGCCGCAGTATGGTTATTGCATATTTTGAGTAGTTTTTCTATATAATGAAGTGTGCTCCATCTCGACAAAATACAAAAGAATAGTTGTTATGTTACTAAACTGTAAAATTAATGTTACATATATGTCAAATTAATGTGTTCAAATTAGTTTTTATTGAAACAATATCATTTTTTCGTATAAATATTAGGAGGTGCTCAATTATTTAAAATAGTAAAAATTTAGAAAAACAATAATTTTTTTTTCATTTATGAATGAAAAGGTTTATTTAATTTATACTTATCAATTATCAATTAAAGTACAATTATATATATTTTATTTCATTTGAGAAGGACTCAATAATAAATGCCTTTCCAATTGAAATTAATGCCCACCCTTCAAATTTGAAAATTGTGGAATGGACCTTTTCTATGTTTGATTGGCAGAGAAAAAACAAAACAATAAAATGTAGGCCATAACTTCAATATTGTCTGCAACATTCACTTAATGGATTAAAATAATATTACATTATAAAAGTTTGTTTTGTTATGATATAAGTATTAGATATATAAAGTTTTTTGCTTTTTTGTTTTTATATTAAGAAAATGGACAATTGACACTAGTACTATTGTTAGGGTCTAGGTATCAATCCTTCTGCCTTTTATATTTTTATGCTTTCCATTATCTCTAATATACATTATACACAGTAAGCCTGGATGCAATTTGAATTCATAGATCTCTATTTACAACACACTCTGCAACTGCAATTTAATGATAAAATAGCTCACGCTAATGCTATGCGCGATCACCAACACAAAACTCTCAAACCAGTGATGTAAAGGCATGGTACCACTTTAACACCATTCAGAAAGGGAGAAACGCTCTTTCTTATGCCGCCGATATAAGCGGTTTCGAGCTGGATGGGTGAGCATCTCCCAATTTCTTGTTAGTTTTCAATTGGTTAGTTACATATTTTATTTTTAGAATATAACTAGCAATTGCCCCAAGGAAGGTGCAATAATACGCCGTGAAGGTAATTGTTAGCGGGTAAGCGAGAAAAAAAATGCAACATTAAAGTGTGCCAATGTTGAGAGAGGTGAATGGGGAACAAATATATATACTCTGTGCCAAAGAAGAATTTATGGAGATCCCAACGCTATTCAGGAGCACTCTTACAATAAAAATCAGAAATAAAAATCAGGATCACTCTTACAAGTATTTGTTACATATAAATGAAAGCATCAACCAGTACAACCAGCCATCATTTTAAATGAAGAAGGTTCCAAGAACCAATAATGGACCCATAATTGCTGTTAGACTCATGGCTGTTACAGTAATGTAGTTTATTTTTCTATTTCTGCTCTATTGATGGCAGACACTTTCATTGTGAACCTAATGTCCATTGAAGAAGATTTTGAGCAGATGCTTCTGGAATTCCTGAACCAGAGGCAAGCTGAGATCCCCAACTGAGGTACATGCCTGAATGTGATAGAGGAAAGCAAGATCCTCATTGTCTAGCTCCTTTGTATTGATATGAAACTGCAAACCATTGATGAAATAGAACAAATTAAACTTGATATAAAATTTTGTTTTATCATGAAAATAACAAAGCAAAATACAAATCCCCAATATTAACATGAAGCAAAGATAAAGAGAGCAAAATACAAACCCCGTGTACTAATCTGAAGAAGAGAGAAACAGGTAGTCCAGTATCTAGCATTGCCTAACCAGCATAGCCTATTAATAAGAAAAACAACATCATTGGAAAACACATAAGAATTTCACCGATTGACCAAGACAAGATTAAATTGACCGAGTTGCAGCAATTTCAAATGTGAAGCATTGCAAATTCCATTTTTGCACATTTAGATATTGACTTTGCAAAGAGTCTAGTAAACCCATATGCATTTCCATGCAAGTTAGACAGCTATTTTTATTTATATGTTTCCTTTTAAATTCATTCTAATTTTGAGCTGCAAAGCTTAGGGTTCAAGACGAACACCGTGCATTTTCTTTTAGGTTCATTTCCAGAACCAATAGGCATATTTATTCGTAACACATAAGCCCAGGTGCAGAGCTACTAGTTATAGCAGGAGAAGACCAACTTCCACAACACAATGCAAAGGTAATCAATGATTCAGACCACTCTAAACCATAAACACTACGCATCATTGTCTGCTCTTCAAATTTTCCATTTTTCCAATAGGCCTAGCAATCAATCAACTTGGGAAGGTCAGTTAGATACATAATTGGAAGAATTGAAAATATCTCTTCTGAAATGGAAAATTATTACATAAACAAACTTACATCTTTTGAGTGAAAGAGTGGTCGAAGTATGAAATGTTCAATAGCCAATGCATTCATCGACTTCCCTCCAACATTAAGGACTATGTGTAACCCTCCCATCATAGTATTCACAGAAATTAAATGACTGCAAAATAGTGGCAATATGAAATTCTACAAATTATTTCATAATCTTATTTCCTGATATAGGCAACTACTACTATAGGAAAGGAGCAATAAAGTGAATCTGGAGCAATAGCTTCTCTCGGTTAAAAAATAGAACCGGGAATGATGACAAGGTACTTTGTCTCTTATTCGTTGATTCAAACTAAGGTTTGGACTCCATTCAACAAAATGCAATCCATCCTTGTTTAACTCAATAACTGATGTTGTTTTTTTTTTTCCTAAAGGGTATTTAGAGACAAGAATTTCAAAGACCCACAGCAGGGAATGCTCACTCTTGAACGTCTTCATGCCAAGAAAGAATATTAAGCCTCGAGCAACATGTATGGTATTTGTTACTATTGTTTCTCTCTCTCTCTTGCTGCTTGCTAGAGTTGCTCACTACAACTAAATTCCAATCAGGGTTTTCCTTAATAGTTAGTAATTCAACTCTAATGTATAAAGATCTGTGCTCATATTGCTGTAAGTGTTCTAGTTCTGAAATCCACCCATTCTAGACTTTCTCCTCCACCATCCTAAGCAATTTCATTTTTCAACCTACCACCAGGAAAATGGCATTGCCGGTAGACAGCTTTGCTACTAATCATGTATTTATTATGGCCTGGCATAAGTCAAGAATTGGAGCATTATGACTCATATTAGCAACTACAGAATAAGGGAAAAAATGGGAAGAAAAGTAGTTGTGATGAAGTGGAAAAGAGAGTAGTATTTTTTTTAGTGTGAAATATTATTGGTATAGGTTGGGATCCAACCCATGATAATATTCCATCAAATGTCATGCAACCTGATGACTCTTTGTTTATGATCGAAACTAAGGAAATATTGTTTGTTGTATCATGGACTCTTAATTATGTATATGTAGTGTGTTTTGGGATGGTTTAAACATATGGGTACTTTGGTAGATGGGCCACCCAATTTTTAGCTTAAAGAGGTTATGTACTCCACAACAATCAATTTCATGGGGTCATAAGATTCTTGGAAGGTTTTGAGCTATGTTTCCATTTTAACAAGTATGCTCATCCCCCTTTAAATGGAAGTACCAAGAA
>LPNX010140055.1:5882-49053 GCA_001517045.1 Pseudotsuga menziesii | reverse complement strand
ATTATCCCTTTTGAAATGGAAATACACACATAACACATTGAAAGACTTCATATTGCTGAAGCATCGAATACCAAATGACAGTTCAAACCAGATAGTGAAACTAAGAAACTAGATTTAAACTACCTGTTTACACTTTTAATTGCCTGAGCTTCATATAAAATCATATACTGCCATTTAATTCGCTTGAGGAACGACTCATCACCTACTGCTATTTGGTAACTTGTAATGACTATATGGCAACTTGCTTCCCTGTCAAGGAACGAAAAGATCGATGCACTTTCATCAAAGATACTATATATTATTCATTGAAAACCACGAGGAAAAATATAACAGAATAGAGGTAATGATTCAATTAAATATGGCAAACTAAATAATTTGTGAACCTTCGATAAAGTTGCCTAGTGTTTATCTTTTTCTGCAGTATAGTACGTTTTTCAGATCCACCCCAATAAGGGATAATCTTCAAATCAAGGCAGAACTTGCCAATTTCATCATTCCAATTATTCAACACAGAAGCAGGTGCAACAACCAGAAAAGGTCCCCATATATTCTTTACCTAGAAAATGACAATACCGAGCCTTTATATTTCCATCTAAGCATAATCACATGTTAAAATTATGACGACATCAACAAACATACTTTGACTTCACGTACTGACAAACCCGCAGCGACAATGTGGGCCTTCGAACAATTTCTTATTGCCGTGCCTTGATTCAGACCTAATAGCAGATAACCAGAGCTCTGGATTTTGAGGGTTCCTCTTTCTGGCTATAGTCAGAATCGCCCTTGCCTTGCTGAGTCCACCCATTTTTTCCTCCAATTTAGCAGATGAGAGCCATAGAGGAATACACCCTGGACAGTTCTTAAGGCCTTGTTCATAGACTCCCCGAGCAGCATCCAAGTTTCCTAGGCGATCTTCAAGCTGTCCTCGCATTAGCCACAATTTAAAGAATGCTGGATATTTTTTCAGTCCTTCGTCAAGCAGAGACCTCTCCTCTGCAGTGTTTCCGAGTTCTCTTTCAACAATTGCTGACTTCATCCAGACTCTCTCTATACCACCTCTCTCACAGGCCTTGGCAAGAAGCATTCTCGCTCTTTCAGGCTCGTGATTTTCAAACTCCAGTTTGAAGGCAGCTAGCCAAATCTCCTCTGAGTTGGGTATTGCAGCATAAGCCTCCTGCAAAATTGCTCGAGCCGATGGGACATCTCCTGCAAGCCACTTTTCCTTAGCACCCATCAGCCAAGCACCTCTGCTCGTGGACAGTACGTCACTGCCTTTCTCAGTAAAGCATCCAAGGATTCTCTAGTTCCATGGCTCTTCTCTAGCTGGGCAGCCTTGAGCCAAATACTCTTCTTGGCAACAAACACAGTTAGGGCATGTGCATAGATAACACGTGCAGTTTCAATTGATCACCTCTTCTTGAATTCCTCTGCATCTGCAACCCATGTTCTCTTCCTATCTTCCTCTTCAACTCCAATAGAAATTGTGTTGCGAATAATTGCCTGGCAAGTCACACCAGACCCTGCTCATTCTGCAGCCTCTGCCTCCTTCATCCAAGCCTCTCTGTCAATCACAACCGCTTCCCTCTGGAGGGACCTGATACCCCTCTCAATAATCTTGCCCACCATGGTCGTGTTTCCATTGGCCTCCTCAAGCTTCGCTGCTGTGATCCAGATCGAAGGCTCCTTGGAAAGCTTCTCCCTGGCCTTGTTGAGAACCTTCTTTGCCTGATCATATGTCTCAAGCCTTTCCAACACAAGCCACAGTTCAACATGCAATGGGCAGCACTCCACTGCCCTGTGAAGCAAAATCCTGGCATCCTCCTCATTAGACAACTCCACCACAGCCTTCCAAAGCCTGACAGAGTCAGGAATATGCTCCAGGCCCTTCCTCAGCACTCGGCTCTTGTTCGAGTCATCCTGTTCAAGCTTTGAAGCTTGCATCCATAGCTTCACTGAATTGGGGATCACCTTCACACTGCGGGCAATGACAGCTTTGGCCTCATCCGGATGCAAGGAAACTTTCGGAACACGCCTGCGAAATGGGCGGTTCTGACAGGCGAAATGGGCGGTTGCCCATTAAAGCGGAGGACCAGCGGTAAATAAAAAACGCGGCTTAACCTTATAGCATTTGAAATCCGGTTATCAAACACGCGTCGTAATGTGATTGGGTCCATAGACGAAAATGAACAGTGCATTTCCGAACTTCTTCGGAGAGAAACGCCTTACGGCGTAATTATTATATATCATATGTATTAGCAACAATCATATTAATAAAAGTAATATGTTATTTATGTGCATTTATATATTTGAATTATTAATATTTATCTAATATAAGTACAATTAGATTTGAAGTTAAGTTAATAGGTGTATCTAATATATCACCAAATTGTACTTCAAGTTAGAATTTATGATTGGAGTTTTAATTACCAGGTTGAAGTTAAAGTTTATTTTTTCCAATTATGAGTAACTCTACTTATCACATGCTAACTAACCAGTTTTTATTTTAATTTTCTGAAATTGTTAATTACTAATTTTGAACTAGGCCCATGAAATCAATGTGGAGATGCCAAATGTAGTCAGGCTAAGCCTTAAGTGATTAGAGTTGAAGTTAAGCTAATAGTTGTAGAATCATTGGAGTTAAGCTAATATTTGTATCTAATAGTTAAGCTAATAGTTATCCAATATAACCGTACTGTGATTAGAGTTGAAGTTAAGTTAATAGATGTAGAATCATTATAGTTAAGCTAATAGTTGTATCTAATAGTTAATTTAAAAGTTAATATATCAACAACAATTCAAAAAAAATCATGAAGTTAAGCTAATAGTTGTATCATCAATGGAGTTAAGCTCATAGTTCTATCTATTGATGGAGTAGTTGTATCTAATAATCAAATTGTTGAAGTTGAAGTTTAATTTTTCCAACTAATAGTTGTATCTAATAGTTAATTCAAAACTTAATATATGGGAAATTGCAATTCAAGTAAAAGTCATGATTGAAGTTGACATTAAGCTAATAGTTGTATCATCAATGGAGTTAAGCTCATGGTTGTATCTATTAATGGAATAGTTGTATCTAATAATCAAATAGTTGAAGTTGAATTTTAAATTTTCCAACTATCACGAATTGTACTTATGAGATGTTAAATAAGTTATTTTTTATTTTTTTTGAAATTATTAATTATGAATTTTGGACGGCGCCCATAGAATCAATCTGGACAGTACATTTGTCTCATTTTCGTTCGTAGATGAAAAATCATAGAGGGTAGTCTACCCCAAAATTCTAAGATATATACACATATCAACGTAATTAGCAAGATGCCCACCAAAATTCTAAGATATATACCCACATCAATGTAATTAGCAAGATGCCCAAATACTAGATGGATGAGTTTATTAGGAGTTCGAAAGATTTTATCAAGAGTTTGACTTTTACATGAGTTCACATTAGCTAGACTCCTAGATGTCAAATGTACTTTGACTAAGCCTTAAGCGATTAGATTTGAAGTTAAGCTAGTAGTTATAGAATCATTCGAGTGTTAATTATTAGATGCAATAGAAAACTCAAAAATTAGGCATCCCTCAACTTAATTGTATTTTTTGAGATACTTACACAAAATATCTTCCTTTGAGTAAAAAAGATTAAATTTTAAGTTTTATGTATTGAAACTTTTTATAACTATGTCAAGTTTCATTTTTTCCAACTATCACTTTTTATTTTTTAGGAAAATGATAAGGGATATGTTTTTGTGGGTGCAACCTTTGAGGGCCTAAATGTTGGTTTCCAAATGCAAAATGTGCAGGCATGTAGAGAACTTTTAGGACTAGTGCAACCCTATTTTTCGAAAATAAAATTAGTAATTAAATTAATTTTTTTATAATTATCTAAGTGATCATTTTTCGAAAAGGGTACGTCTTTTGTGGATGCAGCCTTTGAAGGTCTTAATGAAATAATCATGAAATGGGTTTTTTATAGAATGTAGAGGTCAGTGTCTTCTAGTGCACCATATAATTTCTTTTTAAAACAATTAAGAATTGAAAAAGTTATGGAAAAAAACAATAACATGTTTTTTGAGTTAAGGAGTTAGGACACAATAGAAATTGAAAATAAAAGGAAAATATAATTTTTTTTAATAAAAATTACATATTTAGAATCTGCAGAAAAAATTCTATTTATGTTTAAGTTTTCATAAAAAATGATTGTGTGTAAACACGACTTCTTCAGAAATTGGAAGAAAGGCCCAATTAGCTATGGTTTATCATATACCATAGCACATGTTATTACCGAAGCAAACTCCAAACCATACACATAGGAATATTGGTGACATGCGAGCAAGTGAATTGGTATGTTTAAATTCAAATTACATTTTCCACCCTTATAGAATTGGAAAACGTGTGTGTGTTATAGAACTACAAAATGCGAGTGTGTTATAGAACTACAAAACGTGTGCGCATTATAGAACTACAAAACGCGCGCGTTATGCAGCTCTATTACGCATGCATGTTATGTAGAGAAAAAATATAGCACTATATCCAATACATAAAATGTATGGTTAATAGTTTAGAGGGGGTGTGGAAGGGTCAAGCACCTAGGAGGATGTTGGAAGTTCAGGTGGGGATGGTTAATAGTTGAGAGGGGTTGGGGACGGGTCAAGGGCCTAGGAGGATGCTGGAAGTTCAAGTGGGGATGGTTAATAGTTGAGAGGGGGTAGAGAAGGGTCAAGGGCCTAGGAGGATGTTTTAAGTTTGAGTAAGTATGGTTAATAGTATGTTTTAAGTTTGAGTAAGTATGTTATGTAGAGAAAAAATATAGCACTATATCCAATACATAAAATGTAGAGAGAGTGTGAGAGAGAATAAGATAAAGAGGGAGGAGGGGCAGTGACGGAGGGATGGAGATAGAGTGAAGGAAAGAGATAACGAGGGAGGGATTTGTGGGGGTAGACACAAGGAGAGAAAGGGGGAAAGGACACACATGTAGAGAGAGAGAGAGAGATGGTGTCAAAGACACTAGGAGAGACACAAGGAGAGAAAGGGGGAAAGGACACACATGTAGAGAGAGAGAGAGATGGTGTCAAAGACAGAGAGTGGAGCGTTGATCGATGGAGAGAGGGAGGTTGTGAAATAAAGAAACATGGAGAGGGAGGGTGAAAAGAGATAGGGAGGGATGGATACAATTTGAGAGAGAGAGAGAGGATATGGTAGAGGGATAATGGCACGAACGGCTGGTAATTAAGGAATAAGTGAGGGAGAGATTAATAGAGGGAGGTAAAATGAAGGTAGAGAGAGAGGGAGAGATGGATGAAGTTTGTGAGAGATGGGGGGACACACACACACACAAATTATGTGGGAGAGACGAGGATGGGTGACTGACAGAGGGAGAGGGTGAGGGGTGAGAAATAGACAGAGAGTGATGGAGAGAAGGATAGTGATGGAGGTATAGAGAAGGTGGAGAGAGGTTATGAGATATGGGAAGTGAGGGAGGGACACACACACACAGATATAGAGAGAGGGAGTATCAACACACAAACAAAAATATTGTGTGGGATAGAGGGAGGGAGGGGTGAGTGAAAAAGAGAGAGGGGGGAGGGGTGAATGATAGAGAGCGATATGGGGGGAGGGATAGTGAAGGAGGTATATAGAAGGTAGAGAGAGACTATGGGAGAGGGGTTTGAGGGAGTGATACACACATATATAGATAGAGAGAAGTGGGAGGTATGCGCGCACACACACACACACACACACACACACACAGATTGTGTGGGAGAGATACAGGGAAGGGTGAGCGATAAAGAGAGGGGGGGAAGGGGGAGTGATGGAGAGAGATTGGTGGAGGGAGGGATAGTGAGGGAGGTATAGATAAGGTGGAGAGAGATTATGAGAGAGGGGGAATGAGGGAGGTACACACACCCACACATATAGAGATTGTGTGGGAGAGAGAGGGGGAGGGTGAGAAACAATNGGGGAGGGGGGAGAAGTAGAGAGAGAGTGATGTAGGGAGGGATAGTGAGGGAGGTATAAATAAGGTGGAGAGAGGTTTTGAGAGATGACGAGTGAGGGAGGGACACACACAATCATAGATATAGAGAGAGAGGAAGGGAGGTTGTGTGAGAGAGAGGGGGAAAAGACACACACACATACACATAGAGATATAGAGAGATGGAAATACAAAGGCATAGAGGGATAGTGAGTAATACATATAGGGATAATGATTAAGGCACATGCATATCCATAGATGCCAAAAATATTCTTTAGGGATCGAGTCTTGGATTTCCTCCCTTAACCATGTTGATTCCTTAATACCCATATCTAATGCTCAAAACCTCTTAAAGGCATGTGCATATTTTCTTGGAGACCAAGCATACCTTGAGTAGTTCATGTGTTGTGCTTCAAGGAATTGTTCATTAACATGGGTGCCTCAAATATTCCATTATGGCCTGAGGCACAAGCATATTCCCTCAATCATGTTTCAGAGGTCCCATACCTGCGGCTCAAAACCACCTAATTCCACTAACACCAATATTCATAGTCCAAATATACCTATGATATGCCATGTATGTTTTTTTAAGGCATCCTTCCTATCCCTGGATTCCTAGAAGCTTTAGTTAGGTCCCAAGGCCATAGTTTCCTCCCTTGACCATGTCCATGGCCTTGAGATGCATACCTAGTGCTCAACAAATGATGATGACATGCATATCCCCATTAAGATTCAAAGGATTCACTTTCAAAGTCATGTGTGGTGGTTGGAGGCGTTAATTTTGGCCCTAAATGGTTAACAACCTCCTTTAAGGCCTAAGGACCAAGTGTTTCCCCCCACCCATGTCAAGAGGCCTAATATTTGTACTTAGTGCTAAAAATGTTCTAATGGCACTACTATCCCCATTTCAAGGTAAATGATACCATGTAAGGCTCGATTGAGGTTGTTTAACACATAATTATTGGATCTAGATGGCTAGAAGCATATTCTAGGGGCTGAGGCCTAGGTTTCCTCCCCTTACTATGCCTAAGGTCCTAAGACACATACACAGTACTAAGAAACCCCTAATGATTCCCATATTCTCATTGATCACCACACCAAGATTATAAAGATTAATTAGACAAGTGTTCTAAACATGGAATGAACAATGTAAGGATTAAAAATGATACATATAATCCCAAAGCAATATTCTTAACTAACTTTGAGTCATCCTTCCTCCCTAACCTACTTCCATCTTCCAAATCCTATCCTTTTCTCTGCTGCAATATGTTGGAGCATCGATTATATCGACCTAACCCATATGCAACCTAAAGGTGAAAACATCAACTATATCGACCTAACTCCCTTAGTAGGAAACTAGTAACCACCATCACATGTCTAATTGAGTGTGGCTTAACATGTCCCTCCCACTAATACAAGTTATAGAGAAGACATAGTGGGTAATGCCTCCACCCGTCCTAATAGAACTAAGGTCAACACATAGAATTGATCCATACTGTGCTACTATTGTTGTTGGAGTCACATTATTGAACAACCACTCTAGGAAAGTGATGTGCGATGTCAAAACCAAACTTACCCAAAGATCATACAATTCTTAAAAACATAAATAAAATCACAAGTAAAGATTATAGTATACACTTTGTTCTTGATGTCTATGACATCTAGGTTACCTCAATAATACAACCATTTGGCTATTACATAGCTTATTAACCTATAGGTTAGCTCACCAATAACTCATATCCATGTAGATACATAGCGAATTTCATATGATAATAGATATTATGTATTGGAATTCAACAAAGAAATGTATGCTATTTAAACCATGCCTCACATATATTATACATTCACAACATAATTTTGAACTAGTATCCATGAACCAAATTTCCAAATTAATAATTAGCATGTTTAGATAATCACATAAATATCATCATCATGAACAAATAATGGTAAATCACACCATGCAACACATAAGTAGGTCTATCTATAGACTTATCAAATGTCTATATTAACGCAATTGAGTCCAAAAAATATTAAGTAAATGTCTAATATGAGTAAAAATCAAAGTTCTTATTACCTAAGGCCAAAATATGGGGCATTGCAAGACGAGATCATTTAATATAAATAACATTGAGTGCATACCAATATTTGACCCCATAAGATTATTGAACAATCATATGATATCTACTAGATACGGGTCTAATTTTCTAGAGCCTAAAATTTGGGATTTCTATGGGGAACTGTGGAGTAGAACAAATAGGTTAGCAGTGAAGAAGTAGATGGATTTAGAGAAAGTTTAAACAACCTTAGGGCCAAATATGACTTAAATGAAGATTGTGACCCAAAATATTATGTTCAATCATTAAATAGTTTAAAAGATGTTCCACTGGAGGAAAGAATTAAAAATTGGAACAAAATTATTAAGGACGTTGAGAACTATAATGGTAGAGCTAGTGCTTCATACATTGTTTGTAAACAGAAGTTGGAGGGCCAATAATATGCAAAATTTGATTCAAAAAACAAATAGCCAACCCCAAGTTTTACTCACAAGGACAATGTTAAAATTGATAAGAATGATTCAATTGATTTACATGTTAGGGATTGCTCAAAGAATACTCATAATGGTTCAAATAATGGTGAAGGGGTGAAGAGTCTAGGAAGAGATAGGTTAACAAATGAACATACTGAAAATACATCTTGGAGAGGAAGAAATATGGTACTAATGGATATGATAAATTTATAAATCATAATGATGACAAGGGAAAGGAAGTCTTAAAGGTAAATAATGTCATGAAATATATTGGCATTGCCAAGATTCCCTCGTGGTTTCTTTCTTAGTTACATAATAAGGAGCATGGAGCATACTACTATCCATGCCTTTTGTTCATTGGTTTTCCAACATTTGAAGATGACTCAATTATTTTTCATAATGTTATCTCTAGAAAAAAACCTGCACAGACGTGGTCAGAGTATAATGAGAAAGGAGAACATTGTAATGATGTTAGTATACTGAAGATGTCCATGATAGTGAGTGTCCATGGAGATATAGTAGACTTACTCGAACATACTGTGGATGAATTCTTAACCTTTTGTCCCACTATATTCCTAACCCATTGACCACCTTATGCATACCTTAGGATATAAGTCTTAACCTATCATTGTATCATGTACTCAATTACATGTTAGGGTTATGGTAATATTTTTTCCGAATGGGGAGGTAGGTGTGTGTGGGGGGTCATTATTGACCCAAGAGGATATACGGTAAAACCTTTCTCTTGGGGTCTGGGACACAAGAATAATAATGAGGCAGAGTGGATGGCTCTTCTCCAGGGTCTAGAAATTATATTAGACAAAAGAGATATCTCTAGACTTCTAGTTTTCGGGGACTCGCGGCCTGTTATCCACAAAATGACTTCTGGATACAATTCTGGATCCATCAAATGTAAGAGGTTGTATGGTAGGATCATTCAGCTCTCATTCCTAGATAACATCAACTACTTTCACATCTTAAGAGAAAATAATGCCCAAGCAGATGCTCTAGAAAATATTGGCACCTCTATCCCGCAAGGTTTCATCTCTCTAAATTATGAAGAAGTCAGAACCAAACCCATTCCTTGACTCAGTCCTTGGGGTTATATGCTCAATTCTAAGCTTAGGAATTATTGTTAAACAAAGTTTTAATATGGATATGGCATCATTTATAAGTGGCAGCTCTTCCATCGCTCAATGGGGCACGTGTCCTTCTCCTCCCACCCTCCTTGTTCCATCTCCCAGGCCATTTAAGGCATTTCCCTCCAGCCTTAAAGAACCGTGTAGTTCTCACGAGTCCACTTACTCCTTTATGCGTACGATGGCCCTCACTCGAGGATTAAACCTCCCTTCTCCTCCATCACTCCCGTCTTTCCATTACTTGCATGATTTTGGTATGCCCGCCAGCAATGTGCAGTCTTCCCTGCTCTCAGACGAAGGGCTCTCTCCTGTAGATCTCTTGGACCGAACTCATTTCTCCCTTCATCCTTTAGTGTTGGTGAATATCTAGCATTCGACTCCCTCCTCCATGCAGACTAGTTTAGGTGAGGCCTGGATCCATTCATTTGAGCACTCGTCTCTTTCCTCTGGTGACATCCATAGTTGGCTTGGGTTCGTTGATGATTTAAGGAGCTATTTCTCTTCTCTATTTTTTAGGGAAAGTGTTGGTAGGTTCTTGGCCATGACTACTGGTCCTCTGTTGGGTTCAGGGGATTCCTCTAAATGAGTCTTACCCTTTTTCGATTATCACTGTAGCAACTCTCTCAGGCTCAACATTATTCCTTCACTTGATTCAAGAATGGACCATAGATGAATTGACCCTGTTGAAAGAAGCATTAGAGAAGGGTTCGACAACCTGGAAACTAAGATACGACATATGTCAGACTTTGTGGCCATTGGAATTTTGGATAGCAAGAACACTGCTAAGGATGTTAAACAACTTGTGGAAGATGTCTGTTATGTCTCTTATCAGACAAGTTGTCATGACTCCAGAATAGATGACAACGAGATGAATCTCAAAGAAATCATGGGAAAAGTTGATCGCATTCAAGAGGATCTCCAGAACCTGCTATAGCTGAATCAAGGAAGCCACATATAGGAAAATCCAAGAGGAGTGGTTCAAAAAATGAAGGATTCCGTCACCCAGCTATTACGAAGAGAAATTCCTATGGCTTGGGGTACCACAACATACAACTTGACTCCAGAAATCAATCTTTTCCAATATGCAATAGAAATTAAATGTCTAACACTAAAGGATCAGACCTTGTACCTTATTCCGGACAGTTGAAGTAGATCCCTGTTGAGTTTTCCAACTTCAGCTTGAATTGAAAAATTACTTCCTCAACAACAAGTAAACAATACAAGCATTCTTTATATCATGGTGTTAGATCTATTCTAGCATATATAATCAATAATGTATAAGCATTTGACATAATCCCATGGATAAAATATTCATTCAAACACTCATTATTGGACAGGAAAAGATATTTCTATTAATATAAATCAGAGATTACAATAGATACAACCTCTATCGGCACGTCTATGAATCAGAGAAACTGAATCCCCCACTTGGGCCTCCACCACCTCAATCCTCCATCTCTCGATAGCCAGCTCACAAGCAAAAGGCAAGCTTAGGAAGAACACAAAAGTGCTCCAAGGGACAAAGGGATGCAGACTCAAGCATAAGTTTCGGCAACAATGGACTATAGTTTCTTTGCTCTCAATTCTCTCATATGCCTTCAATGTACCATAGAGTTCCTTATATAGCTTTTCAAAGGGGTAATGAAAGGTTGAATCCGAGCGATCTCAAGGCATAGGGAAGGCCAGGAGTCAAGTGAGTCGGATCCATGTCAAGGAAAACTCCAAAAGGATTTGGATTTTGTACACATCCCAATGTACGCGGTTTTAGGAGTCAAACCCGTGTATATACGCGATTAAGGGTTTAAAAGTCGCATGTATCATTTTTCACATGTTTTTAGGGATGGTCAAGGAAAAATCAAAGGACAAAAAATGGTCCACAGGGTCTAAGGAGTCTGCAGAGGGACAGGGGAAGGCCATACAAAGTGTGATTCACCTGGAGTGGTAAAATCAACTATAACAGATGCCCCCTAATGTGTGAGGTCAGAGGGGTCATACGATGGCCGAAATACATTATAAGTCCATCCCAGAAGTGGAGTGATGAAGAATCCCAAGTGGAAGACCAACCACCCAATCAGCATAGTACAATGATACAAATCTGCACATAACTGCAAATACATATAGAAATCCTGGATACATAAGAGTACAATGGCCATGAATAGGCATGATACAAGATATCACATAACTGGTCATCACCATGTACAATATACATAGATCAGAATCTCCATGATGAAGATATACAAAGGGCCATGATCTCCATAATGGCTGAAGATATATAACAGATCAAGATCTCCATAGTGGCTGGAAATGTCTGACATATACTAGAATCAAGTCACGAGAGCTGAAATCTCATGAACACTGGCACGATCAAGGAGGTAGCATATAAGAGATGCCACCAATCTGGAATGTCTTCTATACAAAACTACTAGGAGTACATGTCCTACTATGTGAATAGAGGTATCGAGGTTGAACATAGTAGTCCATCGTCTGATTACCGGTCATTAATGTATACCGTTAACAGACGCGAGATCACCCACCGATAATGAAAATGGGAATCAAGGTACTAGAGTGCAAACTAACAAGTGTGAATAAATGTGTTGAGGTTGAACACTTGAGAGGATCCATTGATCAGGGGACATTGACATACTCCCAAAGACTGTCGATGGCGAAAGAACCTACCACTAATGACTGCAAGTCTCAAGGCACTCAACATGACTCTAGATTCCAATCCCAGAATAAATGTTTTGAAGTAGATGGGATGAAATCCGCTGGAAGGAGGGCATTAAGGAATCCCCCATCATCTAACACGAGGTACTCAGCAAAGTTGTATAATGTGGAAGGACTCGATCATAAGGTGCACGAACCAGTGACTGTACCGGGAATGGCCGACATGCAAAGTCAAGATAACTGAGGAATGGCCAACTCAAGCTTCAACTTCCTTCAAACAAGAGCATAACGGTGTATGGTGACTGAATAATGGCAGCATAGACTCGATATGCAAACTGGGACATCTCTGCGACACAGGAGGCATCGACAGAGGCTCCATGGGTACTGGAAGCTTAACCAGTCGATGGAGATAAACTCAGATAAATGAGTACAGATCCTAAAGTCAAAATATAAACCCAACCAATGGATGTGATATACAGTGCTCTGTTCAAAGGCGACACGACTCAACAGCTGCAAAAGATAACATCTTTCCTTGTCTGGCTTTTTGGTTTTTTTATTTTTTTGGACTTTTTCAAATATTTAAAAAGCTTGAAAAAGAATAAAATGGATTTATAATTACAGAATAGGAGGAGGCAAGTGTCATAAGGGAAAACAAACTAGTTCCAAGTAGTGGAACATACCTATGCTCAATGCAAGGATACATGTGTAGGATATCGACACTCGGAGGAAAATCCCCTCCCGGTAAAAAGGGAATCAAGCTGCAAAGGATGTAATAAATGGCTCTGCATGGCTAGACATGAGACAGGCTCGGGCTATATTGCTAAAACACAATGTCAGGGAAGCCGGCATAAAGCTCAATAAGGCAGGCAAAGCTCATGATAATGCATTCACAACTTGACATGAGGGAGTCTTGAGGGAAACGGCCAGCATAAAGTTCAAGAGGAGTATGAAGCTCTTGCTCAAGGACATGGCGGGACTAAAAGGGACTCCCAGACCTAAGAGAGGACTCATAGCATGGGTACCAAATGTAAAGGGGAGCTAACTAGGACACCCATGTACATGAAAGCTCTACCATTCACATAATATCACTTCTAACAGCAGCATGAAGGTTCTATGATACCATGGAATGGGTTCGTACCTAAGGTTAAGATGGAACGGTCATAAGGCAATGCATAAGTGCAAGCAGATGTGACATCCTAACCTATATGCTAGTTCATACATAATACCTGTGATAGGAACGAACGCGTCGAAACCTCAAAGAGAGTGTACAAAAACTTGACCCTCCAAAACAAACCAAAATAGTCAATAAAGAATCCAAACTATAGGATATAGGGAGAAATGATCATGACAACTACACCCAAAGGAAACAATGCGGTGAACGATGGGACATAAAAAGGAAAGTAAGGTGTAGACCCAACGTTCACGCATCCAATACCACCCCCATGAGGGTGACCACCGATGTAAAGACCGAGCAAAGGGAACTAAAGTCCTCCACAAATGGAGTAGAGGATGGAATATGACCATTCCCAAATCTATGAGCACAATAAGGGGCTGTGATGCCCCTAAGTCTGACACTAGGGTCCATACTAGGACCAAGGATGGGTGATAGGATACCAGGCATGCTGAAAATAAAAGGACCCAAACTCAAGAGAGCATAAATATACTCAAGTAACCACGATCCCAAAGGTCAACTAGCGCACAAAGTGCACACTCCTAAGAAAATATACAACCAAAATACAAGCAAACCAAGGGCAGGATATGTGAGCTCCCGAATGCAGCAGGTATGTCTCGCCTAGGAGAGGCTCGAAACTCCCATACACTACAAGCGGAGGTACGTAACCAATTATAGTGGCCCTTAGCATCAATGCATAAAGCGACTGTGCTGTCCGACCTCTACCTGGCCGAGACACCTACAGAATAACCTCTGCAAGTACCCGCTGTGATTACCTAGGTAAGGAAACTAAGGTCACCTCAATATAATCAATGCTCAGGTGGACAGTCGCAGGCGTGATTGATTGTATGGGCAGGGTAGCAAAGCCCAAAACTCTCGAAAGAGCCCCCAGATACGAATACAATCCTGAAAATATCTTCGGTGCTACTCAGTTATGACTAGGGGTCATCCCAATCAATAACCGCTCACACTGCCTCGTGCTTAACTCCCTTTTGAGAGGAGGATCCTAGGAAACACTGGTTATACTAAGGATTTCACACACTCACCTGGACAGACACATACATGTTGTTGTTTAGTGGTCTTGGAGAATTGACTTACAATGAACTATTCCAAGAACCTAAAACCTAATCTTGTTGGTGCACCCTATAAAAGAAAAGAGTGTAGTTCATTTTAATTAAGCGTTGATTTTAATTGGCTGTAATTACTCAAAGGGAAATGGCCATGCAACTAGTGATATGAAGACTCAGCAGTGAAATAAATATGCACACCATAACAAACAATGCTAAGTGCAATCTTTGTTAAATGAAAAATAGGGTATGCCACTACATGAGATGCATAAAAAATCATTCCTTTCTGAATTCCAATGCAATCCTTCCTACATGAAAGCCTAAACACAACTCTCATCCAAGCAACCCAATGCAAGCACCTCCTCAAATCCATATGCAAAAAATGCAACTACCTTGTATTTTTCAATATAAAAGAATGAAAAATGCAATAAAAGTCATCTAAAACTCTCAGTCTCTGCAGCAAGTATAAGACACAAGCCCAGCAAGACACTGAGACAAAAAAGAGTAATGCACTAATGGAAAAACAAAAAAGATAAATGACTAAAACTACTTTCAAAGAAAAATTAATGAAAAAGCGGTCTCTGGTCACAAAATAAGCATCCAACAGACAACATTAGACCCAAGGAAGACCCAACCACACTCACAACCCACCCAACAACTTCCCACAACATCAAACTCACCAAAAGGGAGGATGCACGCTACTGTTTAAAAAATAGCTGCATATATACGTGACTTTTGGCCAAAAACCTACATGTATACGCGGATTTTGGCCAAAATCCTGCGTGTATATGCGACTTTTGGCCAAAAAACCGCGTATGTACGCGACTTTTATCCAAAAACCCACGTATACAGAGAATGCAGTGGTAAAAAGCAGGCTAAGGGTCAAACCAATAAAGGGGAGTGTCCATGGATGAACATACTATAAAATGCAACACAGAAACAAGGAGAAACAAAGAGCAAGTCAAGAATATCAAGCCCATTGTTCCCGCAAACCCCAAATAAAAACAAGGAACATCCCCAGCGGAGTCTCCAATTCTATTACAGAGAGAAATTCCTATGGCTTGGGGTACCACAACGGACAACTTGACTCCAAAAATCAATCTTTTCCAATATGCAATAGAAATTAAATGTCTAACACTAAAGGATCAGACCTCGTACCTTATTCCAGACGGTTGAAGTAGATCCCCGTTGAGCTTTCCAAATTCAGCTTGAATTGACAAATTACTTCCTCAACAACAAATAAACAATACAAGCATTCTATATATCATGGTGTTAGATCTATTCTAGCATATATAATCAATAATGTATAAGCATTTGACATAATCCCATGGATAAAATATTCATTCAAACACACATTATTGGACAGGAAAATATATTTTTATTAATATAAATCAGAGATTACAATAGATACAACCTCTGTCGGCACGTCTACGAATCGGAGAAACTAAATCCCCCACTTGGGCCTCCACCACCTCAATCCTCCATCTCTCGATAGAAAGCTCAAAAGCAAAAGGCAAGCTTGGGAAGAACACAAAAGTGCTCCAAGGGACAAAGGGATGCAGACTCAAGCATAAGTTCCGGCAACAATGGACTATAGTTTCTTTGCTCTCAATTCTCTCATATGCCTTCAATGTACCATAGTGTTCCTTATATAGCTTTTCAAAGGGGTAATGAAAGGTCGAATCCGAGCGATCTCAAGGCATAGGGAAGGCCAGGAGTCAAGTGAGTCGGATCCATGTCAAGGAAAACTCCATAAGGATTTGGATGTTGTACACATCCTGATGTACGCGGTTTTAGGAGTCAAACCCGTGTATATATGCAATTAAGGGTTTAAAAGTCGCGTGTATCATTTTTCACATGTTTTTAGGGATGGTCAAGGAAACATCAAAGGACAAAAAATGGTCCACAGGGTCTAAGGAGTCTGCAGAGGGACAGGGGAAGGCCATACAAAGTGTGATTCACCTAGAGTGGTAAAATCAGCTATAACACCAGCCTACGGGGTTTCCAGGCAAACAAAAATGACTTCCTTCTAACCTTATGTTTTTTTGCATCCTTTTAAATCATCAGTTTATTCATGTTTATACTACATCCATTTAAATATCCATAATAGTTTCACCTTTAGCGGATTTAGAAGGCTCTCTTTATGGCCTATTTTTGTCTATGCTTTTTCTTTGCTTACAGAATCCTTCATCTGCTATAATTTTGTATTGAATGGTTATGCACAGCCTCTTTAATATACTCCTTTTCAAGTTTCTGTTAAAAAAATAATAATTTTTTCGAATAGGTACTATTGAAACATATTATACATGTTGACAAGAAATATAGAGAGTTCTTGTTTTTTTATAGGTTGCATTCAAAGTTTCTATTTTTACCTTGAATAAAAAAATGGTGCTATCGATAGCACCATTTTTTTTAAGATAAACTTACAACTTTTTGGAAACCCGGAATAGTGTTGATGCAATCAAAACCCTGAAGTAACCTCTAAATTGAAAGGTGGTGCTACCTATAGCACCCTTTTTGAAAATCTAAAATTACAATTTTTTGGAAACCCTTGCCAATGTCGATGCAATGAATGCTCAAAATCAACCCCCATATCAAAGTATAGCTATCAGTGTGACTTATTTCTTCCATCAGGTTACAATTGTATTCATTTTGAAAACATGCATGACGTATTTTTTTTCTACTTTTAAATCACTTGAAAAAAAAGATTAACCAATTTTAATTAAAAATTAATATTTTTCAATAAAAATTAAATGAATTTGAATTTTTTTATAGGCCTTGTAAAAAAAATTTGTACATTTTTAAAAATACATTTGAAAAAAGAAGAAGAAAAAAACATAAATAGAAAAAAGGAAAAAATTATAGATTGAAAAAAAAAAAAACATTTCTAAAACATTTAAAAAAATACAAAAAATAGTTTATAACCAATAATTTTTTTTAAAGATAATTTAAAATATTATAAAAAAACATTTAAAAAAATTCAAAGCTACCCTCCTACCCCGCTATCTCACTCCATCCCATGTATACCCCCCCTTCTCCCCGCCCCCTTCCTCCCTCTCTCCCTACGTGTTCACCTCCCTTCTTGACACCACCTCCCTCCCCCCATTGCTCCTTGTCATGCGTCACACCACCATTCCCTTCCCCCTATTCCACCCCTCATCCCCCTTACCTTCTGTGCCTTTTCCCCTCCCATTTCCCTTTTCTCTCCTCTCCGAAAAGGAGAAAAGGGGGGTGGGTAGAGTGGAAAAGGGGAGAGGAGGGTCGAGACTCAATTCTAGAATAGAATCTTCACTAGGGAGTGGGAAGGGAGGGAGGTGAGAGTCAGAAGGGGGAGGGGAGGGTGATAGGAGTGGGGAGGGAGGGCGGCAAGAGTCAGAAGGGGAAGGGGAGGGTGATAGGAGTGGAGTGGGGAGGGGGTATGGGGGTCAACCCGAGGGTGGGAAAAAGGGGGAAAGGGGAGGGTGGAGAGAGGGGGGAGTGGCTGGAGGGGAGGGGGGAGGCAATGGGGTGTGGGGGTATAGAGGTTAGGGAGGAAGGAGTGGGCGAGAGGGGATAGGGAGGAGAGGACAAAGTGGGGGGTGTAAGGGGAGGGAGGAGAGAGTAAGTGGGGGGGAAGGAGGGGGACAAAGAGGGAAAGTTAATATTTAATTGAATTCTTTTTATTCTTTTTTTTGGAATTGTTTTAAAAATTTAAAAATTCACTTTAATTTTTTGAAATTGGTTTTAATTTTATGTTTTAAGTTTGTATTTTTTTTAATTAATTTAAATTTAGTATTTTTTAAGATTTTTTTTTTTAACTTTTAAATTTATTGTAATTATATATATAGTAGTTATTTTTTTTTAATTTCAAACTTAGTTAAAAATACTGCGCAATTTAATTTTTTTAAATTGTTTTTCAAGTTCATATTTTTTTTATTTAGAGAAATATATATAATTTTTAAAGTCAAAATTGGGGTCTCTTTTTTTTAAGTTATTTAAAAGAAAAAATATTTTTTTCGTATGCCGTGCATCATTTCAACTAAAAAAATTGTAACTCGATAAAAGAAAGGAATGCCACCTATAGCACCACTTTTTGAATTGGGGGTTGATTTAGGGTTTTGATTGCATCGACACTGGTCGAGATTTCTAAAAGGTCAAAAATTTATCCCCAAAAAGAAAAAGGGTGCTACTAGTAGCACCAATTTTTTATTCAGGGGTTGATTTAGGGTTTTGAATGCATCGACGCTGACCAGGGTTTCCAAAAAGTCATGATTTTAACCTTGAAAAAAAGGGTTCTACCAGTAGCACCTCTTTTCGATTCGAGGATTATGTTTTATGCAAAAATATAAGTTCTTATTGCAAGAGTTCTCATTTTGTAAAGATCCGAGATCAACCCATATAAAAGATGATCCTCATAATACAAAAAATAATCTATTAATGTGAATGATTAAATTACAAGAGAGAGCGTCTAATTAAAGGATTAGAAAGGCCCCCAAAACACCCAAGAACATATTGGGGGTTGAGAGTGCCTACATCAACTTTCAACTCACAGAAGCTCGCAACACTAGAAATGCTAACAATGACACCTCCCCATAAGTAAAATGTAGGGAGAAAGAAAAAGAAAACAAAGTTGGGTCCCGATAACAAGTCCTGATAAGGTATCCATACACAAACTCTCACAAGCAGAGAAAATAAGTAAACCTCGTTGAGAAAAAACTCCTCTCCAAAAGAGAGAAAGATGTCACTACTAAAAAAAAGCATTGGAGCTGGAACTTAAGATCTCACAATGATGTAGTGAATTTCAAGAGCAAGAGACACATGGAGGTTAAAATATCCAACCAAAACTCTGAAGAAGACTCGACCCAGATAACCTCAATGAACGTGGTTGAACTTTGGAGAACTGGATAGATTGCAAAGGCACAAAAATGGTAAAATTTGACAGCCACCACATGAATGCTCCAAAGAAATAAGTGCCAGTTAGGAGCCAGATCAAGGCTTCAAACAAAAGCTAACACCTTCAACCATCGAATGATTAATTTATTAGGAATGTGTAGACTATAAGATCCAAACAGAAAGAACGGTCAAATAATTGTTCTTTTACCATTTCAAAGCTTCTTTAATATTCATATAAGGCATTCTTGATGGTTTTTTCATGGAATAAATTCTATACCAGGTTAAACTATATAATTTCTTTCCTTTTGTATGAGTTCTAATTACTCGTAACTTTCATTAGTATTGAGATATTATAATATCCAATATTGAAGTAGGAAATTGTAACATTTAAATGGCTTGGTATTTTGAACTAAATATGAATTATTTGTTTTTATTTCACATTATTGATTAGTGTATCATTAATTTGTATTTTTATATTTATTTATTTCATTGATTGAATACATGGATAAATTATTGAGAAATGTCACCTCTTGATCATCCTAATAAAGATAAAAAACAACTTCCACATTCTGGTTCATTTAGTATCCCTTAATGCTCCAACCAACCATTCCACTATGAAAATCAAGTTTATGATCGTCCACTTGAAGACCATAAATAAGATAGTGAAAAACTTCTTGAAGAGGAACCAGGCATCAAGCAACCCTAAAATAACATTCTAGTCCAAATGCAAAACAATATTTCCATGGGCTTATAATGTGGTAAAAGATTGTAATGGTATTCAAAATATTGTAATTTGAAAGGGATACTCAAATTGTTAAATTAGGAAGTATATCTCTTCAAGTCAGCGACCTAAACATCCATGCAATATCAAAGGCTCATAAGTTTAATTTGCAACTTTTAGAAGGGGAAATAAAGTAGAATGTTCGTCTTGCTACTAAACATGTAAAGCTAATGGTAGACATTGAGAAGGAGATAATTATATCAGTGACCAAAAACATGTATTTTTTTGTCACATATGACTTACCTTTAGAAGTATATAAGTAAATATGTTTCTTGAATAGGTATAAAAACACTACACATGCCTCTAATAGATGAATAATGTTCATATACAATTACACCATTTGGAAAAGAGGTTTTACAAGTTTCTAAGGAGGTATATTTGAAAAAGTTAAAATATGAGATTTTTGACAACCCATTTTACTCAATTTCAATTGATGATACTACTAATCGGATTATGTTGCACCATTTGATAATTTGTAAATTACATATTTAAAATATGAAGGAAGATGTCAATGTGTTACAAGATTCATACAATTGATTCAAATTAGAGATGAAGCATCATAGTCTATGTATGATGTTGTACCATCTCTTTTAAAATAAATGGATCTATCCTTGACAGATTTAGTTGGATTTGGATCTAATGGGGCTTCATCCATGAGGGGTATTTGTAAAGTTTTATCTACTAAGCTTCATTGAATTTCTCCTAATTTATTAGATATCGAATGCATAACTCATCAAGAAACATTAGTAGCTAATGATGCTTGATTTTATAGTTTTCTAGAGTTGTAAGCTATCAACACTGTTTCCAAACAACATTTATTCATGGCTTGAGAAATCTACTAAAAGACATGGAGAATTCAAAAGAGCTCACAGAGGCAAAGTCATGGAAATACTTGTTATACTCATTACAACTTTGTTAATATATTGGGAGTTGGAGAAAAAGAATTTACTATCTAGCCATAATACTCAAGTGCAATTTTACATCCACTCACTTTTGGATGTTCTGATTGAGTTAAACAAGATGAATCAAAAGTTCCAAGAGGATCAGGTTGACATTAGATCTATTGGAACTACTTCATATATTTTTATTAGCTTGCTTCATAAGTGATTTCTAAGAGGCATATTTGGGGTAGGTGCACTACAAATATCATATTTTTTTTAAGTAAAACACAACTAGGAACTCATGAGTTTGTAGATTGTATAGCTATGATACACGTACATGCATTGAGGTTTGAGGGTTTTGTAATGAATGTGATTAAATTTCTCAATGTAAGGTTCATATTTACCTATATTTTATGCTGCTAAGTTTTTTAGGCCTAATTATTATGAGTATAAGGATGACAAATATACTCAAACAAGAAGATGACAAACATGTCTATGTGAGAAATTTAGTGTTCAGGACTCACCTATTATGGCACCGTTAAATGTTTTGGTGAAATTAATGAATTTATATATGTATTATTTATAGATCATACCCCAAAAGGCATAAGTTTGGAGCATATGATATATATGGAGGTGAGCATGAATGGTTTGAACTATTTCCATGTTTGATGCGACTATGGAAAGTTATTGTTGTTATTCCTACTGACAGAGCAGTATGTGAAAAATACTTTTCAAAACTAAGTTGGATAAAAAATGATGATAGATCAAGACTTTATCTAGAAACATTGGATATGTTAATGTTTCTCTCCCTCACTACACCTCATGCTTTAAACGAGGTAAAGTTGTATGCTATTTTAGATGTATGGAAACATATGAAAGATAGAAAGCATCTTCCGTTAGGATAATAGGTTCACATTTCTAATTATCTATGTGTTATAACTCAAATTGACACTTCTCCATTCGCGACGATAATTTAGAAGGATGACAATCAAAGTGTCAATGTACGTTATAAAAAAAAGGATGGGAAAGCCTATGATTTGACTCTTATTGGTGGCCCTAAGAATTGAAAATAAAATCCCAACATCATTCCATTCAATTCTAAGAGTTGCAAACCTAAATTAAGGCAAATTCTCACCTTGCTAGATCATTGAGAGTGAATTATTGGAAAATTTGCACCTTGTTAGTTCAATGGGAGAAAATTGTTTACACCTTGCTAGTTCATTGGGAAAAAAACGTTTACACCTTTCTAATTCATTAGGAGTGAATGCATCTAAAACTAACAATTCACATCTTGCACAATAACAAGAAGCGAATCATTGTAATTTCATGAAAAAAAAAAAATTTGAAATATGGGAGTTAAGGAAGTTTTACAAACCAATTTTCTCCATTTGTAACTCCCCAAACCACCTGGTAACCATTTAGAATTATTTCCTTTTCAAATAAAAGGGAAATGAAATGGAGTAGCATGGGGACTTGGGACCAACACCTATCATAGCAAAGTGACACCAAAGGAATCACTTTCTATCATGCATGTCCTTCCCTTCCATCAGTGACCGTTGTTGTTGAACCCTTATATCCATGTATATTGAAACTACCACCCTCAAGTACTTTCTCCCTTTTATATATTCAATGAATTGGAGTGGAATTGTTGGAGTGAATGAGCAAGAGAGACCGAAATCTCTAGGTTCATTAAGGTGCCAAAGCGAAGAAGAGGTATATTTTGTAATTAGATATTTGACATCTTTCCCTTCCCCAAATTCTGAGTCAATTTTGTGATTGATATTTGACATAGAGGTGTTATTGTCTTTTATATTGAAGTTGAATCGCAATATTTGTTCTTTTCATCGTCCAATTCAGAAACAATTTTTACTACTGTCAAATTGGTTTGAGGAAGATGGTTGGTTCTATTTGTTTTGCAAGTTGAACGTTGGGAAGTTTAGATCCAATTTGGAAAAGAATAAAGACCGAATTAGATTAACTATCGTAAAATGGTGCACACGTTTTCTTCTCATCGTCTCTTCTTAATTTAGATTTACTTGTTACTAATTTGCATGTAGTCTTATGCTTGAGTGTGAGCCTTTTATGCATGCCAATAAAGTCTTATATTCCAGTCTCATTTTATTCAGTATATTGGTGATCTTTCCCTCGTTGTAGAAATTATTTCCGTACAACACTAAGATTTGAAAAATGTGAATATAAGTTTCAATGAAAACACTACACGAAACCACTCATTTATTACGTTGATAGACGTTTTTTCTCTGAAGTTATTTGAAAAAACACTATCCAGATAGTCGTCCCTCGGGGGAATGAAAAAATGCCACCTGTTTCTAAAAGCCTGTTTCAAAAAAATCTTCCATGCAATCGGTTTCCAGTTTTCATCTTCAATAGTGATTGTGGTAGCCAACAGTTTTATATTGGATAGTTTCTTCAAAAGGTTGTGGTTCCACTGCATGCTTCAGAGGTAGAAGCACTGGTTCGAAATAAAAATGATGTTTGGAGGTGCCATAATCTTGGATTCTATTCCCTCCAACTGATCTCAGCCTGTAAATGCGAAGGGTTTAAGGCCGACTTTCAAGACGTTCATTAGGTTCATCAATGGCTTTGGTTGGGGTTTGAAGGTACTGAAAATGAAAATGGGGTGATCTCTCCTCTGAAGGATTTCAAAAAGTACGTAGCCAAGAGTGCAGGGAGGAAGAGGATGACTTTGTACATAGGTATCAGACAACGTCCATGGGGAAAATGGGCTGCGGAGATTCGAAATCCTAGAAAGGGCGTTTTAGTCTGAAGTTTCTTTGAAAAACACTATTCAAGAACTACAACTATGGACCAGCCAGGAGGGCACTCGGATTCGACGGTATAAACAACCCATATATTGTTGCTAAATATGCCACGATATCCTATAAGATGATGATTTGGTTCTGGATGACCCCCAGTATCCAAATCCTTCCTACCACGACGTGATGACCAGGATATGGAGTCCCTCTGAAATCGACATCGCCACTGTTAGAGTGGTGGGATATGGAATGGTGACCAACATCATCAACAACGGGTTGGAGTGTGGGTTTGGAAGCGATTGGAGGTAGGAGAGTTGCATCGACTTCTACACGACATATTATGACTCTCTCGGCGTCGACTATGGATCAAACCTAGACTGCAACAACCAGAGGCCTTTCGGTTTCGCCATTAAATCTCGACATGGCCTCATCAAAACGGTGGTTTGAACACTATCATCTCATATCAGCAATAAACAGTATATTTATGTATATTTTCATAAATATCAAAGGTGCACATTGACTGCTTGATTTATTTTATCCAGGAGTAGGAGTAAGGTTTCAATATTTTAATTTATTTATTCATTTTTTAGATTTTGCAACGGGAACAAGATGGGAGGAATACTGTTAATAGGGACACTGGAAAAAATATATTGAACAAAACAGAGACTGAGAGTAGGAAAGGCAATAAGGGGTCTAGCTTAGACCAGAAAATATATCGGGCAGGTGATGGAGTTTCGATTGCCTCACCCTCTTGTTGTTTGCCTTGCTAGGAGGGATAGGGAAAGTGCTTACAGTACTATGGGAAATGCAGGAGAAGTTTTCATTTGAGTTACTTGGGAATGCCAAAGGCACCCAAGATCGATACTTGGACCTACCCTCATTGCCAATAGACTAATAAGGTTAGTATATATTTATATGTTTTTAAAATTTTGTATTTGACATTTATGTGTATTATTACAAGTAGGGTAAAAGCATTAACAAAAATTGAAAACATTATAGCATCATGATGCTTTTGAACATTAAACTCCATAACAAGCCATTGCCTTGGTTTTTTTTGGAAAATATAAATAAGTATTTATATTAAATATATAAAATTGGGAAATTCGGGATTACCCCTATTCTGTTCGGATTTGGCGTTTGAATATGTTGTACATGAGTTACAGGCTTCCAGTAAACTAGCATAAGCACTATATTTACATAATTTACAAATCCGTGGATTTTCTTCTTTTGAGTGTGAGGGCTGACTGTCAAAGTTTCTGCTAACTGCAGATGTCTTTGATATACTACTATTTTTTACTTGTTGGGAAACTATGGTTGACCACAACAAAAGGGAAATGCATATGATTATGTTGAAAATGTTGCAAGAATAGTGGATTTATCGATTTTCCCTAAGTTAATCCCCAAATAGGAAATCACAATTAAAAACTTGTGAGTTTTAAAAACTCTAAAAAGTCACAATTGTTTTGGAAAAAAATTGCTTGCAGTTCAAAAATTCTGGTATTAAAGTCAAAATATTTCTCTGTTGTTTTTGTAAGTTTATAGTTTAATATAATAAAAAATGAATTATTTGCACTCTGAATTTGGGCTAAGTGATTCCCTTTGTATGGTCCAATCAAGTTATTCCCAAGTCCAAATTTTGCAACACTTGTTACTGCTTTCCGGACCTCGGTATATGGTCCTAATTCTAAACCTAGGCATATATAGCATACCCTATTTAGCTGACTGCATCCAGTAGCATAAGTATGATAATAATCAATGACTTATCTTTCATTTGTTATTCATCCATTACTCAATAATCAATGACTTATATTTCATTTGTTATTCATCCATTACTCATCATCAATCTCTAGAGGGGATTGGATTTTTCTTTTGTCTTGAATACAGCTTCAGGATTTATGGACTATTCCAGCAAACTAGCACAAACATTATCTTTATACTATATAGATTTACAAATACATGGATTGTCTTCTTTTGAGGGTGATGGCTGACTGTCAAAATCTCTGCTAGATGTATATTTTTTTAGCTTCCCTGGTCTTTGTTACACTATTGTTTTCTTCACTTGTCAGGAAAATATGGTTGTCATCTCAAAATGGCAGAGGATATGATTGTCTTGGAAATGTGAGATTACCTCCATTGCATAAACCACTGATTTATCATTGATTGTTTAATTTTCCCCAAATTAATATCCAACCATGAAATCAGAATAAAAGGATTGGAAAATTCACATTTGTTATTGAAAAACTTGCAATGAAAAAATTGCAATTCATATCTCCTGCGGCATGAAATTTTCTGTATAAAAGCCAACATATTTCTCAATTTCTTTCTTTGTAAGTAAGTAGTAAGTACCCACGAGGGATTTGAACTCATAACTTTACATTTACAAGTTCTCATCTCAGTTACTCATTACAATTCCTTTGTTGTTGTAAGTTTATATTTTAATTTAGTTGAAAAAAATGAAATATTTTGCATTTTGAATGCTTGCCGACTTTTAGTCAAGTCATTTTGACTTTTTGGCCCTGTCAAGTTATTTCCAATTCCAAATTTCAACACTGATCTCGGTATATGGTCCTAATTCTGAATCTAGGCATATATGGTACCCCGTATTTAGCTGATTGGACTCAGTAGCATAAGTATATAGAAGAATTACTCAACATCGATCTCTAGAGGTGCTTGGATTTTTCTTTTGTGTGGAGGAAAGCTTCAGGTTTTATCCATGCACAATCCCTTCTGATAATAATCTCCATAAAACAGGAAACCTCACCTTTCAATCCACCTGCTTGGCAAACTGGGACTGTGCTTGATCCTTTAGCTTGTCAAATTCCTTAGTGACATTAATAGCCTTTCCATTTATATCCTCCTTCCAATCCTCTTTACTGATATTGATTCCCTTCCAATGGTGTAGCCTGTGCCTTTTGGGGGTTTATTTATGCTGGTGGGCTAGCAGAATTTTTGTGTCTTTCCAAGTAGCACCCCACTTTTCCAGCTCTTCAAGGAACTTAGTCTGAGCCTCAGTGCACATGTGACATACAAGAACTGTTAGGATTATTAATCCTCCCTTGTCCAAATTTGGTCATATGTCTAAATTGGCAGTCATGTCTAAATCGGGAGTCCATCTAGTCTATTTATAGTCATTAGCACCATTGGTTAAACTTAACCTAATTGGGGCACATGTTTCAGTTACCAAAGTGTGGGGAACACTAATTGAGGCTCACTGCCACTTATTGCACTTGATTGCATAAGTTTAGGAGTCTCCTAGATCAATCCCTACAATTTAAGAAGCAACTGGGAGTGCCAAAACCAACCAAGGTTAGTTCACTTCAGTTAATGACTAGTCAAGCCAAGTTAGGAGTCAGTTACATTAAGTTCTAGCCCTCTACATTCAGTTAAATAATGGTTTAATTAATTGCACACATGTGGGGTGCATTTTTCACCTACCACAGTCAGTTAACCATTATTTAATACTAAATGTAACACTTGGTTGTGTTTTAGAACTCCGGTTATGATTTAGACAAGGACAGTTAACTACTGGATCCTCCGATAGTGATTTAGACAATGTCTTGGTTACCTACAGTCAAGTAGAGTCATCAATTCGAACTTCCTCATGTGGATTCGAATTACTTGTGGCTATTAAAGCCATTTTACATTATTGTAATTAATCATCTGGATTACTTTTTTGATTAATGAAAGCATTCACAGCTGCAAGCCTTTTGCACTATTTCATTCTTCAATGGCTGAGTAAATTGTGAGATCTTCTTTGTGAGTTGTGTGTTTGTCTACAGATCTATATGCTCAAATTTAACATGGTATCAGAGCCTCGATGGACAAGGCACTTCTCCTCCTCAGATCTCCTACTGGATCAATTTTTTGTTTTCCAGGTACAACTTCGAAATGAATTCATCAGTTCCTCTTCTCACCCGATCCTCAGACTATTTTGAATGGGGGTGAAGATGACTATATGTCTGAGAAGACAAAAAAAAATTTCAGTGTCTAATGGATTCAGTAGAAATTCTTTTGAGAGTGATAATGACTGGCTAAAGGCAAAGGATAAAGCTTTTGAAATAATGGAACTAGCTCTTTCTCCTAGCATGCGCTACCTCAGTAGATCTATTAAAGATCCACAGGAACTCTAGACAAGATTGGACAGAACCTTTGGAAGAAAATGGAGCACATCCAGCACCACAAGCATCCTTGATTCAAAAATCTCGGCCTCCACTCTCTCTGATGAAGTTGTTCAAGATGAAGAAGAAGTAGAAGCTTCTACACAGTCAATTCGAATTGAAGACAGTTTCCATGTGATGACTCCTTCTCCTGATGCTCCGGAAGTTCATGAGATCTCTGATATCTCATCTTCTCATATTGCTGAAACAGAGGAAGACATTCGAATCTCTGATATTGAAGAAAAATTCTACTGCACTTCCATGCAAACTTTCACCGGTGATTTTCCTTTAAATTCTGTGCAAAATTTACCAGTGATTGCTTCCGAAAGTGAAGAGAAATTTGATTTTTATTCCTCTAATGTTGCTGCTGGTGTGCAAATATGTGATACCTTGGATATTTTGGAGGAAATATCAGACTACCAGAGTGATCCATTCGCTCCTCGTGATCTAGTTTTTCCAACAAATTCCTGCAGGATTGCATGCACCAAAATTCAGAATTTTGAAGAAGAAGAAAGCCGCGCATCCACCGTCTCTGTTAACCATTTATTTAAATCTGATATTAACCTTATTGGATCTGATATGATCTTATTTAGATTTTATCTGATATTTTGCTTGGTTTAATATATCAAATTCATAATCTTTCAGTACCACTTGTAGCTGTTCTCATCAACGGTGTGAAGAAACAAGTACCACAAGTCTCCTACAAAACTACTGCTGGGGTTTTGATTCTGTTTCACAGTTTTGGATCTGTTTTGAACCTGTTTAGATCTGATTTAATTTCTGATCTGATATTATTCGGTTCATATTTTAAAATTCAAAAGCATTCAGTCATGCTTGTAGCTGCTCTCACCAATTCCGGTGTGAAAAATCAAGTACCGCACTTTCTCTTCAAAACTGCTGATGGGGATTTGGTGTTAGTTTCCTCATATGAGGTTGCTGATATTTTATTATGTGATTCATTATCTATTTCAGAAGCTATATCAGACTATGGAGCTCCAGCATTCGCTCTCAACAGTCCCAGTGCTTCTCTACCATTGATCACATGCTCATATTCTCACAGAACTAGTAAAGAGGAAGATTTTCTGCATCCGCCTGGACACCTGCTCCTAACACTTGGGGCTGTTCTTACCACTCATGGTTTACTGTTCATGGCTGCAACATATAAGTTTCTTGAGTGTTCTTCACATTCTATGAATTCTCAAGAACCTTTCCTCACTTTTCAGTTGACTTCAGTTGCTCTACATGGGTCCAGTCTTCATCCAGCAGCTGTCTATATTTCTGATTTAGTTGAGCATATCATTCTTCTTCCAAAGAGGAAGATTCCTCCAGACATAATGATGGATAGGTTCACATGCCAGGCCCTAGGATACCTGTGCACAGAAGAACCAGATTGATCCTGATTCTACCTGCTTAATTAGAAGGGGGTTTTTTTCCCATGTGGTTTTTCCCCAAGCACCTTATTTTTGAGCAGTTACTTACTTTACTTAATGTAATGGGTGACCTATGGTCTTAGTTACCAGGGCCCACAATTTTTCCAAGTTAGCATTCAGGGGGGGTGTTAGGATTATTAATCCTCCCTTGTCCAAATTTGGTCATATGTCTAAATCGGCAGTCATGTCTAAAACGGGAGTCCATCCAGTCTATTTATAGTCATTAGCACCATTGGTTAAAATTGACCTAATTGGGGCACATGTTTCAGTTGCCAAAGTGTGGGGAACACTAATTGAGGCTCACTGCCACTTATTGCACTTGATTGCATAAGTTTAGGAGTCTCCTAGATCAATCCCTACAATTTAGGAAGCAATTGGGAGTGCCAAAACCAACCAAGGTCAGTTCACTTCAGTTAATGACTAGTCAAGCCAAGTTAGGAGTCAGTTACATTCAGTTCTAGCCCTCTACATTCAGTTAAATAATGGTTTAATTAATTGCACACATGCGGGGTGCATTTCTCACCTACCACAGTTAGTTAACCATTATTTAATACTAAATGTAACACTTGGTTGTGTTTTAGAACTCCGGTTATGATTTAGACAAGGACAGTTAACTACTGGATCCTCCGATAGTGATTTAGACAATGTCTTGGTTACCTATAGTCAAGTAGAGTCATCAATTCGAACTTCCTCATGTGGATTCGAATTACTTGTGGCTATTAAAGCCATTTTACATTATTGTAATTAATCATTTGGATTACTTTTTTTATTAATGAAAGCATTCACAGCTGCAAGCCTTTTGCACTGTTTCATTCTTCAATGGATGAGTAAATTGTGAGACCTTCTTTGTGAGTTGTGTGTTTTTCTACAGATCTATATGCTCAAATTTAACAAGAACAATCAGCTACAAATTTTTTGCCCCTTTCCTTCCCCCCTTCATGTTGATTGAGGCATCTTGGGAACTACCGAGCTAGAAGCCTCAAAAGCAGTTTTAGACTAGGTCCTCTAGCTAGAGTCCCCCTCCTCATCAGAAACCAGACCAGCCTCAGATTTGTAGTTATCAAACTCCACTGACAGGGATGGGAGTCATTCCAGGAGAGGCTTCATAGCAATCACGTGGACTAAACTGAATTCAATCGTAGAAAAACAAGGAATCCCCTGGTGAGAAGGCCGATCATGACATAAAGATAACCTTACTAGAATCTATGGGATAGATTTATAGTGGCACAGCTGGCAGATGCAATAGATCTTGATAATGGTATGATGGCACAACTTTGTTCTCCGTTGATGCTATCTTGTTCGTTTTATGTTGTCAAGAATGGAAATTCCAAATTGCAGAAGGTAGTGTTTCAATGATAGAGCTCTTATGTCTTCATAAACTTGTAAGATGCTTTTGCTTTGATGCATGTGCCTGGATAATTCTTTAATTGTGCCATGGATACTATTGAATCTAGGGGATAGATTTATAGTGGCATAGCTGGCAGATGCAACAGACCTTGATAATGGTACGATGGCATAGCTTTGTCCTTTGATGATGCTAGCTTGTCCCTTTTATGTTGTCAAGACTGGAATTTCCAAGTTGCAGAAGGTAGTTTTCCAATTATAGAGCTCTTATGTCTTCAAAAACTTGTAAGATGCTTTTGTTTTGATGCATGTTCCTGGATAGTTCTTTAATTGTGCCAGGGATACTTTGCCCTTTTGTCATTTTTTTCCTTCATCTTTCATCATTTATTATGATAAAGTATACTAAAGGTTGGATCCTATGAAATAAGTGACTACATAAGTTTAACATTAACTGAAACATGAACTTTGTTGTTTTCTCCATTAGGAGCAACATCAATGATGATGCAAATCCGTTTGCATTAATATTATGGATTGATTTGGAAATTGATGGCCTTAAATAATTGGTATGAATTATAGAAGTCATATCAAGTGTTAGGTCCTTTGTGGAATGATAAACCAAGGGAAAAATCATTTGAATAAATTAGAAATCTTGCAGTGGAAACTCATGGTTTGAATGGGGGGAATTATCTATTTTGAATGGCCCTTTCATATAGGAGATTGAAGGTATTGTAGTAGTTTCTTTTTTGTGGCAAGGTCGTACATGCTGCTTCTTTATATTTAAAAGGTATTGAATTGAATTGGTTAGCTTACATTTGTTTTCTGGATATGGGATTTCACTGGCAGTCACAGATCATGAGAGATTTACAAATATATATGTATGCATCTGATTATATTAACAATTCCAGAAAAAACATGGAGATGAAGAAACCTTTCTGCATAGGGTATTCCATCAATGCACACCTATAATATATTGCTCTTGTTAAACCTGCATACTACCAGATTCCAATGTGAGGTTACAGGTTACGTTGTTTAAACTTTAATTCTTGAACTTGTGTTTTATATACAAAACCCAGATATATGTTGAATGCATTCATTTTTGTGTTACAAATCTATTTGTAGCTAAAAATATATATTTGGTTGATGAGCAACTTTATTCCAAATTGAGGATTTGAATTCCTGAGATATTTGGTATGTAGCTCTTAGTCAATGGTTTGCAACAATTGCATGATATTGGAACTCCATAATGCTCATAAAAACAACAACACATTCTATCTCCATACATCGTCCCATCATCGATGTCTCCTATTCTATTAAGTGTTTGTAATCTTTTATATGTGGCGTCTATTTCATTTTTTAATTTGTAATATTAAATAAATTGCACACACAAACATCTTTGCCCTTTGGTTGCATAATAAATTCGTCATTAGTTTCAGTTTCCATCCAGGGTTTGTCTTAGTGTGTAGAAGAAACTCATTAACAGTTGATCTAAGTGCAAACATGAAAAACATCCATTGATTCCTATTTAGTGAGTGACTGGGAATACTTGGATAGAAATAAACATAAAAAATATATGTAGCAAATCAGTGCAGCATATTAGGTAATGATCAATGGTTAATTTCAGCTAACCTACAGACTTATTGAAGGGATGATCGACTGTTCTATGGAATATTTTTTGGACATGTCAACATGATGAGTATTCATGTATGAAGATTTCTACAGTTAGTCATAATGTAGTGAGTCCAAACACAGTTCAATTCCAGATAATTTCACTACATGAGTATTTTTGCAGCTAAACTGTATTTGTATTTGTACTATTTGATTATGCTTGCCAACATAGGTGCATGATGAGAGGATTTTTCAACAGAATCCATAAATATTTTGGATCTTGTGATTATTCCCACCAACAAAGGTACATGAATTTGAATCTTAACTATCGAAAATATTTAAGTATTCCCTTTACAATTAGAGAAAGAATCATGTGCTTTTATTGGCATTTATTGTGTGATTTGTTCATGACTTGCAATATGCCATTTCAAAATAGTTGTATTGACTTTTGTTTCAATTGTAATCCGTCTTGACAAATGGACATGTGATGAACATTCAATTATGCCTTGTGAACTTTGTGGAAAAAATGATTTATTTGATAAAGTGCTTGCCATTGTTTTTTTTTATTTTATTTCTTAATTTCTCGTGAAATACATACATTGGGAAAACGCCTACAGAACATTATTAAGAAGATTAATCGTTCAGCATATGATCAATCAGTTTTTTCTGAACCTTTGTTTGTATCACAAGACCTTAATATTGAAAAGGATCTAGAGGCTTCATTGGCTGGAGCAATGTTTGTGTCAGAGCTAGCCACAGTGGCAGAGAAAAAAAAAATTATAGATCAAGAAAAAAGGAATAAAGAAAAGGAAGAGTTAGAAGATAATATTTTCTGTTTAGTAGCAGAGAAAAGGGACATTGGCTCTTTGCTTCGAAGTGCCATGAGAGAGAAAGAGGGAGCTGAAAAAGGCTTTAAGGAAATGCTAGAGAGCAATGGTGAAAATCAAATAAATTCACCTCAAAGTAATGGTACTATTTTAGATGTTGCAGAAAGGGGTCTTCAGAATACTTGGATTGGATTTCAAGGTCGGTTCCCTTGTGGGGAATCTAGGAATTATATCTATTAATGGAAGAAAAGGAGGAGAAGATGGTTTTGGAATGGTATGGATTCTTTCAAGTGTGTTGTGATGTTTGTTTATAAACTATGTTTCTTAAATGTATAAACTGTCACAGTTTAAACTTTAAATTCTTTAATGAATATTGTATTTGTTTACTTCTCATAGGCCTCTACCTTGGAGAACATAATGAAAACATCACGGCTTGAAATTACAGAATTACGATGCACACTGGAAACATTGAGGTATGGTCTTATAGGCTATAACTAACTAAGATGTGTGTGAAGTGAAAAACTAGAGAAACAAACCATTTAATGTCTGTGAAAGAATGCATTTATTCTATTCCATTACAAATTTTATTTTATAAACTTAAACTGTTGCATATTAGCATAATGTTTTGATATTATACAGTTGGCTTGCTATGCATTCCTTTTTTTTGGTATGTTGTGCCAAATTCACAGTAGAACTAGAGCATCTAAGAAGACTTTCTGAAACTCAGACCAAAGATCTGGTTGAGAAAACACCACACATACAAGAACTTGAGGAAAAGGAGATGGCTGCAACTAAAAATGTAATTTTCCTGCTAATAAATCTTTTAATGCCATCTTACTCTGGAACTTCTTTTTTGTCTTGAAATTTATTTGCAGAATATTCCATTTCTGATCTAAAGTTTCAGTTTCCTTTCAGGTTGAACATGGATACACATTTTATTATAGAATTTATAAATAGAATGATTAATCCAGAAATAAGGTTTTTGTTGGCAATGTTTTATGTGTTTTAAGGTTGAAGGTCTCATGATGGACGCAACAGAGGAAGAAATAGGCAGGTGGAGGGAGGTTGCTGAACAAGAAGTAGCGGTTGGAAAAGCTGTCATGGAGGAGTTCCAAGAAGAGGTATTTTGACATTCTTACAGTTTCTAAGCATTTCCTTTCTATGTCGATGATAGCAGTAATTCCTAGGTATCAGACTTACCAGATTCACCCCTAGGCATACACCTATACCCACCCTGGAATTTAATTGGAACTATGGAATTACGGATCTGGAAAGGATTTGGGAGAATGTCATTTCTTAAATTAGATCTGTTTCTGATTTGTATGGGTGTGGACAGGTTCAATGGAAGATTCTGTTTTTTAACTGTATTAGCATTTAACTGTGCCTCTATGCATGATGGAATGTGTGCCACTGCACATGATGGAATTTGAATTTGTTGAGTCATAGCACCAGCTGTTTGTTGCATCACAACACCCGCAGCTATGGACTGAAGTGTCAGTCTATTGAAATGGGCCATATGTTTTAAAAGCATATAGTCCTATGGTAGGTACCTTGATAGCTCACAGCACTTGTTGTTTTTGGAAATTGGGTTTCTGCCAGTTCTCTATTCTATTTTCCTTTAAGAGACTTCTACTTTTAGACATGCTGTGTTTATGGAATGTAGCAGTTAGGGAGTGGATGCTTGGAAATAACATTTGAATTCCTACTTGTTTATATACTTCTAGTGCAACTGGGAAATCAGATGAATACAAAGATTTTCACAGTATAAAATTATAAACAATGAACTTCTTTTTCCCCAACTTTCCTGTGACTCAGTTGGAAGGAATGATCATGGGTTCGAGGAATATCCAATGCACCAAATTATGTGTAATCCTATGTGCACCTGATTAACTCTTGGCTAATCTTACAATTCGACAATTTTATTCCTTTTGAATTTTGCAGTGGGTCATAGAAGGCATAAATCAATCTGGGAGGGAATCAATCTAGCAAAGGTTCCAAGGGCTTGCTGATGGGGAAATCAACTACTGCTACTGTTGCTAATGATAAATCTAATAAGAAAAATCCCATCTCTCGCTCATCTTGTGTAGGCCTACATGTTGTAGTTTTTTCCAGTATTGATACTGCATTTAATATTTCTGTGACATGGTTATGGCTTCTGGGTCTTTTAGTTTATTCATGTATTCATATATATAAGCAATTCTTTTTGTTTTTGACAACGTTTGTGTTGGTCTTTTTTTGGGAAATAAATTATATTTAATATTTGTGCATGACCTTTATGTGATTTCCTTGTGAACTCACCTTCATAAGGATATTTTTTTTATTAAAAACCAACTTTAAGGCGACTCTGAGACTAGCCCATAAAGTTTATATCATGCCTTTGTCAACAGAGTTCCTCGTTCTGGAAACTTCTGATGACATCCATAGGATGGAGTAGATCTTGTGGGTAATGGTGACCCTGTTTTCATAGACAATGATGGTTTTATTGCATGGTGAGCCCATTTCTTTTTATTTTATTGTAAATATATAATGCTTAAATTTATACATATCCTACTGCATGGAAGAATATTGTGTAATGTCAGTGCTTGAAATATAAGTCTACATACAGGAGAGCTTTCTTGTGCATGTTCTCTGTATGGAAGATTTGTATTTTAGCCTTAGTTATCTGCATAGAACATTGTTGTAGTGTTAATACTTTAGAGAGCAGCATGCATGAACGTTTTCTTGTTTCTTTTCTGTCTTATAGAGATATCTCCTTCTAGACAAATATTTCTAATAGAAACAAAAATTCCAGTACTCTATATCGAGACGTTATCTGCCTGTCTTGATTGTAGTCTTGATTGTAACTTGGAGGTAATTATGAAATTTGATTTTGACTTTGAGAGTTGGAAAAGCTTAAGGTTCAAATGTAGCTTTATGATTTTCCATGTTTGCTAGGAATTCATGTTGTCATAGTGGATTGGGGTACCAGGGGCTCAGTATTCTATGCTTTCTATGCTTTGATATATACCAAAAATGGTGATAGAAACCGACCCACATTCTCATCATGTCTGAGACAAGCAGGGGGTTTATAACTGTATGCTTCCCATGCTTATTAGTCACCCACATTCTCACCATGAATCGGAAGATAGGGCTTAAGCATGATTCCATTATTACTAGGCACCAACATTTTTAACATGACTTGAAAAGTTATTTCATCTTGGTATAAGAATGTTTGGAGAACAAACTGTTCTATGTAATTGTTCTGGCCATTTGGCATCATGCTCAAGTTAGCTGACATGATTGGCTTCCAAATATTTTCTTCTTATGAATTTGTTGCACTAGTTTATCTATGAAGCCAATCTTCCATGGCATAACAACTGCTACGCGTTGATAAACTTGAAGGGGATCTTTGTTTTACCAGTGGAATCTTTGTTATCATCTGAATGTTGAACATATAAAATTGTATTTATAAGGCCATTGAATTTGTACCTCCCATGCTCTGATTCCTCTGACAGAGCTGCTCTATCAAGAGCGAAGCTTGAATGACATGACAAGTTTCAGGGCTTCTATGTGCTACCCAGTGATGTAAGAGTGGGCTTGATTGAGTAATTTAATTGCAACAAGATTGTTTTTTCGTTAATATGTAAGAGTGGGTTCGATTGAGTAATTTAATTGCAACAAGAATTTTGCCTCATAGTGCTCAGTAGTTTAGTTTCAATGGAATCATTGTAAGATCCAACTTATCGAGGGCTTCTCTATAAGTGGAGAATTAGGAAACTAAACATGTTATCCATACGATTTTTTATTCCTTTCATAGTAGGACTTGCAAAAAAATTTACTTGCAAGTGTCAGCTGGCCTTACGAAAGCAGAGTCCAGACATCAAAATGTAACTCTGAATGTTATCAATTTGGATAAAACTGTAATCCTAGGAACAGTTAAACTGTATCTGCCATTCCCAGGAAATTAGAATGTGTTTAAAAAGAATACTGTAAAATCTAAGTTTTTGGATAGGTGAAAATAATCAAGGGAGTTTTATGTAGAATGTATTGACCATTTGGACTAATGCCTTAGGTGATTATAGACAAAATGCTTGTCAAGAATGTTATACTTGGGAATCTATTTTTATGCTTCTATAGACTTCTTTAAGTTCAAGCAAAGGAATTATGAAGCGGACCAACTGCCTATGATTAGTTTCCTATAGAGTCTCATATTCTTCTTTTGACTAAGCTTGAGGTCACTGTACATTATGCGCACTATTCAATTGCCAATGAACTTGCTTTCATTTATTGTCTTAGCCAAAACATTTGCGACTGTGTTGATTTCTGTGTGACACTTTATATATAGATTTCGCCGTTATATTTTGAAAATTCAATGGTGGAGATTGCTTTATTTATGTAATCAAGGCTTGTACACGGCCGCTACAGGTATTCCTTCTATTGATTTAGCAAATAAACATTTCTACTTACATGTTCTTTATGATTTATTTCACTCCCTATCCCCATTCTCCAAGCGAAATACTGTCTTTCTCTATGTATTAAATGCTTTTTCCAAGGTGATAGTGGTTGAATTACATCCTTTGATGTATTCCAAAGAATGGAATGCACCTCAACTTGTGTACTTGATTCGAGTTCCCATTCTCTCTTCTCCTGGTAGGCTGATAAATTTGTCATTGTTCTTACTGCACTAAATTTGTAAATTTTTCCCACAAGTTTTCATGGCATCCATCCTAGAATATACAACTTGATAGGCTAGACATTCATGTTATCTTGGAAAAACATACTTTATCTTCCTGGCAACCCTTGATACAGATCCAAGTCAAGAATACCTGGAATTGGAGAATACAGGCCATAGTCACTCTGTGGGACAGGGTTTTCAATTGTTTGACCTGCATTTGTATTTACCTATCTTCTATAAATTTGCATGTCAAAATATTGATTCAACTGAAGTAATTGTAGGCATCTTTTTTCATGGAAGAAACATGTTAATTGAAGCTTTATAACAATTCAAATACTCATGTGAGCAAGAATTGCATATGATTCTTATAATATGTTGAACTCTGTGGGACAGGGTTTTTAGTTGTTTGTCTTGCATTTGTATTTATTTATTTTCTATAAATTTTCAGGTCAGAATCTTGATTCAACTGAAGTAATTCTAGGTATGCTTTTTACTGGAAGAACCATCTTCATTGAAGCTTTGTAACAATTCAGATACTCTTGTAAGAAAGAAATCCATAAGATTCCTGTAATATGTTGACTGGACTGTTTGTTCTTGTTGCAGTTTCCTGTGGGACATATCCATCATCTGTTAAAATCTAGAGTATCTGCGAATGGAAGGGTAGGAGCAACTGCAGTTGTATACTCTACAGCTATTCTAAAGTATCTCACTGCAGAGGTTTTAGAGCTGGCAGGAAATGCCAGTAAAGATATCAAGGTTAAACGTATCACCCCAAGGCATTTGCAGCTCGCTATTAGAGGAGATGAAGAGCTTAATACTTTGATCAAAGGTACCATTGCAGGTGGAGGTGTCATCTCTCACATTCACAAGTCACTTATTAACAAATCAACAAAGAAATATTAGTTTCTTTGTTTGGGGGTTGTGGGGAACGTTTTATTGTAGGATGTGGACTGAAATGTTTAGCACAACGGAGTGCTGGGATTAGTAATTGTGGATTTAGGAGTGCACTATATTCTTCCCTTGTTTTGTGGTATGTGTGCTTGTTTTGAACCTCACTAGAACTGGTGATGTTTATAGTCATTTTAATGCAGAAATTGACTTGTTGATCAAAGTGACAAACTTATATAACTATCGGATGCCCACATGGAGTAAATATCAAATGTATATTGATTACTCTTTTCCTTTGTAGTGCTCGAATCATCACTCTGTATTGGTTTTTATCTGTTAGTAGCCAGATCACTTTTCTCTTGCAATTAGATTGTTCTAGTATATAACTAAATTGGTACATTTTTCCCCAAAAGATCACACCTTATTGGAAACCAAAATCTGAGAACTTTGTTTCTCGTGTTTTCCATTGGCATTCTAGATATGTTACACTTTCTAGATTTTCCTTCAAAGACAGATGTTTTCAGTACTATGTGAAATATCTGACTCAAATAAAAGAAATACTAATTGCCCATGTCAATGTTGTATTTTCTGTCTTCTTTTACCCTCTAACAAAAGGAGGGCATTGGTAATACTATTGGTCATTTTGTTGCAGTGGAGGAGAAATTCATGAACTCTTATGACAAAAGTATGGCCAAGATTTTGGTGGAGATGGACATTTTAGCAGGACTTTCGACAGATGTGGAGATTTTGTGTAATGAGCGCTTGTTTTCTTAGTGCTTAGATTACCTCAATATCCATTTCAAGTGCAGTCGTTACAAGGCAGTTGGCCACCTGCGCAGAGAGTGTACGGTCCTTCAACAAGGTGCATCCCCTCCGAGTTCTCATCACTCTCCCTTGTTGCAACGTTCTCCTCCTTCCTTTCAGGACGTTACCACTATTTGTCCCGCATCTCCTTCTCGATCTCCCTCAGCAAAAGGTACATATCTTAATTCCTGCTCTTTTTTTGAAGATGCCTCTGAACATGAACTCCATGTCCTAGATACTAAGGAGATAAATGCTCCTCTTCCCTCCTCAGTAGTGGTATCTATGCATGTTGTTTCTTGCACTATTCCCATTCAGGATCCGTCTGGTGGCTCCTTTGAGGACCCTCCTCCCTCTTTGTCCCTGTCTTCTGTTCCTCGGATTATTTCTCCTCCTATCCCCTCTGAACCGTCCTCTATCTTCTCTGACTATGACTTCCCTCCTCTCACAGGTCCCTATCTCCTTGACAGTCTTTCTCCTCCTCGTAGTCCCATCTCCTCTCCGTCTTTTGCAAACCCCTCACTGCAAAAGTCCTTGTATATCTTTTCTATGAAAACCCCCCTCTCTCCATCAGTCTTGCCCCTAGACTTGATTCGGTTTGAGAATGTTACTATCAGGAAAAATAAAAAATCCCATCTTTCGACTTTGGATATGGTTACTTCTCCGTACACTCCTCTGTCCTCTAGACTTAAAACTGGGGCTCGACATTAGTCGTCCTCATCCCAATGAGTTCTTAGAGCTTCGAGCCCCCCTCCAAGTGGTTTCTAATGAAAATCCTTTCTCTTAACGTCCGAGGCTTGGGGGGCTTGGCTAAACAAAAAAGCCTCCAACATCTTTTTACTTCTCTCTTGCTTGATGTTATCCTCCTTCAAGAAACTATGAATAGTACCTACCCAGCTTTGTTAGATTTTTCTAAAATCCGTCTTGGCTGGGAATTTTGTGCTCTAAGCTCCAAAGGACTCTCAGGGGGTATCCTCTCGGGTTGGAACCCCCTTCATGTCAAATGTAAAGCCTTTCAAACTTTTGCTGGCATCCTTCTCAAAGCTCGGTTCAGGGGTTCTACCACTTCTCTCTCCATTTTAAACTGCTATGGCCCCTACCTCCGTCGTGAATATTTTTGGAATGCGGTTTCTCGGGTTGGTCTTCTCTCCCTCCCCAACCTGATCTTTGCGGGAGATTTAAATCTTACACTGAACGGGTCTGAAGTATGGGGTTCAAAGGCTCTACCCGATCCTCTTGGTCCCTACTTTACTAAACTTTTTTCTGATCATCAGTTAATGGATGCAGCTCCTACTTGTGCAGGGCCTACTTGGCGCAATGGCAGGTCAGGGGCAGAGGGTATTTGTAAAAGGCTTGACAGGTTCTTACTCTCCTTTAATCTAGTTAACCTTCTTCCCAAGCATAGGGTTTGGTCTTATCCTTATGTGGTACCTAATCATTACCCTATCCTTTTTGAATGGATGGAAGATTATGTTTCTTGCCCTCTACCCTTAAAGTTTAATCATTCCTGGCTGTCCAATGTTGATTTTATTAAGATGGTTAGAGCTGAATGGCCTCTTCTTTCCCTTGAAGCTCCTGCGACTGGGATGGATGTCCTCCCTACAAAGCTTCACCTCCTGAAAAGGAAGGTCAAAGCTTAGACTCATGAAAAAACCTTAGAAATGAGAGAAAATACCATACGAATTGAAGAAGAAATAAAAAGTCTTCTAGAATCTACGAGTACTGGTATGCTGTTCTCCCTTGATAACATTAGGCTCCTGACCCTCAGAGAAGAGTTACATAGATGGATGGACCATGAACTTCAATCTACCAGACTCCAAAGTAGAATGACTTGGGCAACACTGGGTGATGCCAACACCAATTTTTTTCACTCGGTTGCAACTGCAAGGAAGAATCAAAATGCCATTTGGGGTCTTGAAGATGAAGGAGGGAATCTGATTGAAGATGACAAAGGTATTAAGGCATTGGGGGTAAGGTATTTCAAGCAGATCTTTAAAGATGACCTCCAAACCAACATTGAGGCTTAGCTGAAGGTTATTCGTTTATTCCCTTCCTTTATCCAACAAGAGGAGATGGAGATTTTCACTAGCCATATTTCCCTGGAGGAAGTGGAAATGGCTCTTAAATCTTTTAAGAAAGATAAGTCTCCGGGTCCAGATGGATGGCCTGTGGAATTTTTTTTGGCCTTTTTTGATATTCTGGAGACTGAACTTGTAAATATGGTGGATGCCTCCAAGATGGAGGACAGAGTTTCACCCTCATTAAACTCTACCTTCATTGCTCTTACCCAAAAAAAGGAAAAGCTCCTTACCTTTGCAGATTACAGACCTATCTCCCTCTACAATCTGGTTTACAAACTGATTTCTAAGGTTGCTGCTCAGAGACTTAAGCCCTTTTTAGATAAATTTATCTCACCTTAGCAATTTGGGTTCTTAAAGAATAGACAAATCTCATAACCCTTGGCCATCACTCAAGAAGTTCTTCATACTGTTAAAACCAAAAATAAGTGTGCTTTAATCCTCAAGTTGGATCTTTCTAAAGCTTTTGACAGGGTGAATTGGTCCTATATCATACTTATTCTTTTGCAAATAGGAGTCCCCCTGGTGGGTGTAAACTAGATTATGGGTTGTTTGTCTTCTGCTAATTTTGCACTGCTTGTTAATGGATCTCCCTCCAGTTTTTTTTCTACCTCCTGTGGCATCAGGCAGGGTTGTCCTCTGTCCCTGTTACTATTTATACTCGTCACTGAAGGGCTAAGTCTGTTAATTAAGGATGCTTGCAATAATGGGAAGATCAAAGGTATCCAGATCTCTTCCCATCTTTTTTTCACTCACCTTCTCTTTGTTGACGATGTGATCATGTTTGGTATTGGCACTTTCGAGGAGTGAGGTGCATTTAAAGTTAAATTGGACACCTTTTGTGCTGCTTCTGGTAAGTGTATCAACATGGCTAAATCTTGTTTTTTGTTCAATAATATGGAGGAAGGATTACTGAATAGGATCTCCCATTCTCTCTCCTTTAAATATGAGCATATATCTTCGGGTTTTAATTACCTTGGATACTTTCTAAAGCCCCTTGGGTACTTGGTAAAATACTGGCATTGGCTCATTAAGAAATTTGAAAAAAGAATACAACATTGGACCTTTCGACTTGTGTCTATTGGGGTAGACTTGTCCTGATAAAAGTAGTCCTTATTAGTTTTCCAGTCTACTAGATGGATCTGGTACCTATTCCTCATTCCATTCTTGACAAGCTCAGAAGTTTGATCTTCTCTTTCCTGTGGGGCTCTACTGCGGACAACAAAAAGTATCATCTTCTAGACTGGCACTCTTTGTCGTTACCGACTTCTCTCGGTGGCTAGGGCATCAAACATTTGGGTTGGTTCAATCTATCTCTTCATCTCAAAAGCTTCTGGGTAGCAATAAATGGGAATGGTATTTGGTTTAACCTCTTAACTGAGAAATATCTAAAAAAACTCTCAATGGTGTCTTGGTTATGCATAAAATATTTTTCTGTAAGAACACATATTTCATTAAATTTGGAAATATTCTATTACAAGGACTTCATCCACATTGAGTTTTTTTGTAAATCTCTAAATACATATTCTATTCA
>LPNX010140027.1:25341-40983 GCA_001517045.1 Pseudotsuga menziesii | reverse complement strand
AGGGGTTTGGGGAGGAGTAGGGAGGTTAGAGAGAAAGGGGGTATAAGTGAGGAGTGGGGGTGAGAGAGAGAGAGAGAGAAGGTGGGGTAAACAGAGAGACATGAAGGGGTGGTTAGTGGCACGAGGAGGGGGATTAAGAGAGACAAAGATAGAGGGAGAGTTAAGGGGAGGGAGAGTAGGATATAAATACAGAGGAGGGGGGTCAGGGGTAGAGGGAGTATGAGAGAGATAGAGAGGGGGTTTGTTTGGGCTTAGAGGTAGAGAGAGAGGGAGGAGGGAGGGGTATTAAGGCGTTAAATGTAGAGACGAAGGGGGTTGTTAGGAGATTGGGGGTAAGTGGATCAAGGGAGAAAGAGAGATAGAGAAGGGTTTACTAAGTGTTAGGCCCAGAGATAGAGAGAAGAGGGGGCATGTTAGTGGTAGGGGGAGGCATAGGGGTGTGTGTGTGTGTCTGAGTGAGAGAGAGAACAAACATGGAGGTGGTGTGTTAGGTGATGGGTAGAGAGAGAGGGGTGGGAGTTAGGTGTAGGTGGAGGAGTAGGGGGAGAGAAAGAGAGACTCAGAGAAGGGGTTAGCGATGCTTAGGAGGGGGGGGGGAGAGAGGGATGGGAGGGAGTGAATAGAGCCAATATTTTGTTCTTCTCTCATCTGAAGGTGAACACCTTTCTAATAATGGGGCTTGCAATAGTTATGGTTAAATTCAATTTAGCTTTATTTTTATTCAAACTTGGTTACTATTAAATATTATTGGTCATTGATTTGCATTTAGCACATATCTTTTTATGATGGTAAATGATCTTATATATGGATGAGAATAATGAAGTTGTACTTTATTTTATGAAGCTTCTCATAATTATAGAATGGTATACTAGTTCTTTAAATGTATACAATATTTGCATTTGTATAATTTTTAAATGAATGTGTTTATAAGTAAATGGATTTGTGAATTTGTTTATAAAAAAATTCAAAATTATTTATAAGTTTTTAAAGCTTTAAAGATTTTTAAACATCATTATATTTTGTTTTAAAGTGGTTTTGGTTGAATTATCATTAGTTAAACATCTCACCTTGATCACTTATCAAATTATTTATTAATTAAAGATTATACTTCCAATTAATTACTTTATCTTGATAATTTATCAAATTATTTATTAATTAAATATTATACTTCCAAATTAAATTTTTTTTTCTTACTTTTAATCTTTGCATAATTTTAAGTTTTTTTAGTACTTTATTTTTTTTTTTTAATAAAAAATACATTATTATTTTAATCAAAAATAGTTTTAGTAGATTGAAGTATGTAGTTGGTTTTGGAATATATAACTTTACATTAGAAAATCTTTATAAACAAATTCATTTTCGTGATGAAAAATAATAAAAAATAAGACAATACACAAAGCACCAAAATTAATGCATAGTACATAATAATACTTAATTAATCAAAATACTTAAACAAACATTATAATCTTAAAATTGTGAAAAAAAAAGTTTAAATTAAAACAAATCCACAAATACATTTACCTATAAACCTGTCCTTAGAAAGAACAAATAAAAATGGGTATAAACTTTTTCATCTCAATAGATAAAAATGAGAATGCATAAAGTGTAGATTAATAGTTACGCCGTAAGGCGTTCAACAAGTGGGAGTCGACTCCTCGAGTTAATGCTTTTTTTTTTCCAGCCGTCGGATGCCGTCGGATGCTTTCGTTCGACGATTGGGTTAATCTATTTCGTTGAATTTTTGAATTTGATCTGCTGCCTGCTGACACCTGATCCCTTAAATGCACATCGCAGCTCCCTTAAATGTGCACATGCCGACAGTCTTAAGTGGTGATGCTTGTGTTTGTAAATCCACTTTCAACAACCGAAGAGCGGGCCTTTGGGCTCAAATTCGATGCTTTTTGAGGCATAATCGTTTCAGCGTGGATATTTTGCCTAGACAAAGGTAATAAACCCCTACTCCTGTGGATTTTTCCGTCTTGTGATAGTTGTGACAGTTTCAGTTCCATCCACTTATTAAGTTCAGGGATAATGTAAAAGAAGTTCAGGGATAATGTAAAAGCTGCAATTTTCAGTTTGTTTGCTTTTTCTGAAGTTGGGTAAGGTTTATGGTTACGGAACTTGTTTATAGTCATGTTCTTTTATCCTTACAAACCTAACTCCTTTCCAAGTATCATGCATTGCTGCCTTTTGCCTGTCACATGGAGCCATTTCCTGACAATCAATTTTTTCTTCTTCGAAATCCATCTTCACTCCAAATTTCTTCAACTCTAACAAACATTTGAAAAAAGACCATTGATTATGTAGCCATTGATGGTCCAAATGAGAAGAACCGGGTAAAATTTCCACAAATGAGTAGTCTTTCCTGTCAAACATTTCTTTGTGGTAGATTGCAACTAACTTTTATTTTTCTTGCCAATAATCCTTTAGCTATCAAGCAAGTTTCTCAAATTGCAGCTGCCAAACCCTTGACAACCACACTAGATCCTACTGCAGTTAAGTTTCCTTTCAACAGTTGTGAGGCAGAGGATCACAACCTGCTGTCTAGGGTGAAACTTTCGTCCAATTTCGGCCATATCTCGGATTCTTATAAATATTTGAAAGCTGTATTGAGACAAGACGAGGGATTCTTTGACACTGAAGGCATCACCACATCAGAAGTGGTTACCAGCGTTTCTAATGATACTCTCATTATATAGGACATTTTCTTCTAATGATACTCTCATTATATACGACATTTTTGCTGAAAAGGTATGTGATCTTAACTAGCCCATTAGCTCATCTAATTTCTCCACTCTTCAGGATTTGATTAGCTCATCTAATTTTTCCATACTCTTCAGAATTTTCGCACTCTTCTTTAATTTTTCCATACTCTTTTGGATTTTCTTTTTCTTCAAACTCTACAGGATCTTGTTTTTTGTTATGATTGTTGAATATAGAAATTGGTAGCCAAAACGACATGTTTATGAAAACAAGAAGTCAAGCTTCACAATATAAGCAGATAATAGTGGCATCTTTTACATTTATAAGAACATTTGAACTCAAAAATTATAATCAGGTTTAAGAGATCAATCTTACATGTGGGTGCTAACAAATATTTCAGAACCTGTGGGTGCTAACAAATATTTCAGACCCTCTATGGTGCTGTAGCAGCCCCTTTTTGTGCACAAAGATGCTACAAACAGTCATATAAATAGGCCGATCCCCAAGGTAAACAAATAGCAGCGCTGGATTAAACTCCTAAAATGACAAATGAAAGTTCGTTGTCTCAGGTAAATACGACCAGTGCTGGATTAAACTCCTATATTAGTAAATTGGATATATATATATAAGCTACGATTGCTAGGCATGTGACTAACCGATGTGACTAACCGATGATCTCTTGATGGTACTGAGATCGAACCCCCACACCTGAATATTTTTAATAACACATGCAACTAGCTTAAATAGCTGCAAATTACATTAAATTTAAATACCTTAAGAAATTTAAATTATATGAATAGATGAATAATACTTAGCAGCGTCAAGTCAATGAGCAGTACTGCTAGATTCTGCACTACAATTAACTTGTTCATAATTTACAGAACTAGATTTTTTTTTCCTCAACCTTACAACATTAAATATGACTTTAACCACAGTAGAAAAAACACTAATTCCAACAGCCTGCCTGTCAACAAAGGATCCCCAGCCAGCCCAGAATATGATTATAGAAAAACCAATGAGAATGGAAGGCATTCCAAAGGCCGCTGCATAGGAGACATTGGCCCTCAACAATGGCGAAAGGAGCATTGAGAGGAAGGCATACTTACAGTTATATCGGTGAAAATTGTTTTCTATCCATATCCATAAGAATTTAAGACTAGCCATCAATTGCAAAATTAAAACAAACTAAGAAAGTTCCTAAACTAAACATATTTTTCCAAGGTCAGGGATTGCACACTTACAGCTCTTTCTCATCCGCAACAACTTTTTTTGCATAACCATCCTGCTCTATCATTGCACAGACTATGTCCCTGACTTTAATCCTGATGACTCCATTCCCCACAGCTTCCACAACAATGGAGAAATCAGAGCCCAAGACAAAAGGAAGGGAGGGTTTCTCTTGGTACTTTCCCATGATCTGCAAAACATTTGCAAAGTTTACACTGATGGCCTTAACTCTGATCCGCACCGAGGTGGCTAAAGTCAATTGAGGAACAAGGTGATGAAAAGAGAGGAAAATGGGGGACCTTTCTGACATGAGAGCAGTAGGGTCTCCTAATTTTCTGACGACTAATGCTTGCATTGTGTCAGTTTGAGGAGAATCCATTGCTTCCCCACTCCTACTGCAAAGTAAAACGCAGAGAAAAATGTGACCCGAAGCCTTTCTTTGGTGTGGCCATCGGACATAGAAAATTCTAACTGCTCTGAAGAATTTAAATTCAGAGGGCTTTGGTGTGGCCATCGGACATAGAAAATTCTAACTGCTCTGCAGAATTTAAATTCAGAGGGAAGGATGAATATCAAATAGCAGTGTGTATACGTGTGATAGCAGTGTGTATACATGTGAGTTAGATTGTATCACAGGGAAAGATGAATATCAAATCGCAGAATGTGTACGTGTGACTTAAATTCTAAGTGAAGCTTTCTAAGAGTGAACATGAGATAAGAGGTGGTGTAGCGCATGGATAATTCGGCACGTATTAGCAACGTGGCATTTATTTAGAGCTACACTGCACACGCAATCACCAACCTACGGTATTTACTGATGGGACGAAAAATTATGGTTATCGACCAAAAATATTTGAACTATGCAATTTAGAGTTTGTGATTTACCAGAACGAATCGAAATTGCATGGAATAATTTATTATTTATAAACTGGTATGAACACGGATCATAGATTTAATGAAAAATATTATTTTTAGGTATGAACACAACAAAATGAAACATGCATAATTACTTACATAAACAGGATCATTAATTTAATGAAAAATCTTATTTTAACATATTAAATAATAAAATCCAGAAGGCGATGTTAAATTAGTAAAGTTTATTTTAAATAATATCATTATATCTCGGTCACTAATATCGTTGGGTTTGAAAAAACAAAAGACAATAACATTCAATAATATTTGACCACGAAATGTTCAAACAGAAATTGTCTTATTCATACCTCTTACAAGTAACCAACTCGATGCCACAAATCGATAAATGTCCCAGCATTGCAAAAATCCAACACGAGGTAGCCAACAAATGATATGAACGACCCACTCAAACGAATTCAAACACTCGAGTGTTGAAATTTGAGGATGTTTTCCCGCGTAACTGGCCATTTTTTCCATAAAATACTTTTAAATATTTTGGGAGTATGTCACATCAAACCGGTAAATAATTTGGATAAACAATTTTTTAAGACTTATTTTTTACGTTTGGTTCTGAAATCTGTTCTCAAACTCAAATTTTAATTACTGGTCATATGAATGCTGGTGGATGTATATTGCATAATGTTGGCCAGTATCAATTATTAGTTTTTGTATTTTTGGTAAGTAATTTTTATTTTTATTTTTGTTAAAGTATATAATAAAAACTAGTTTCTTCGTTAATGCTTAAATTCTTTAATAAAAAATTCTTAATTAAAGAATTCTACCTTCAACCATGAAGGGTAACTCTTTTAATGAAACGTTGTGTGACCGGGGAGATAAAAGCTCAAAACGTGAAAAAAAATAGTTTGAAGGGTAGATAGAGTAAAACTAAATTATACTCTTATCAAGTAATAGTACGCCCACCATGGTGGCTTAATCTCCAATTAACTATTGTTAAGAAATGTATTCTTGTTGGGCAAAAGTGTATTAATTAGTTGGTTAGTTGAGTAGATGTTTTGGTCACCTTATCTTTACTAGTGACCCATAATATTTTCTAACACACAGTATTTGAAAGTTTCAAAATGAAGGAAACATAAGTTGTATATCATTTTATGACCATGGTTTCGGGCATTATAACCCAATTTCAAACCTATGGCAAAACTCTAGAAGAGAAGGTAGTTGTTCAAAATATTATAAGGTATCTCCCCAAGAAATTTGCTATGGTGGTGACTACCATAGAAGAAGCAAAAGATTTGTCTCAATTCACCCTAGAGGAATGGATAGAATCCCTTCTACCTCATGAATCCCGACTTAATCAAGAAGAAGATTCGCTAACAAGTGGATTCAACACCCAAGCTTCCCTCAACAGAGGTTGAGGCAAAGGAGGACGAGGTAGAGGAACAAGAGGTTGTGGGTATTCTCATACAAAGGAAATAACCAGTAATGATCATTATGATCATGTAGAACACTCTCACAACTCTCATGGACAGAGGGGAAGAGGCATGAGATGGACCAATAAGTCCAATATCCAATGCAACTACTGCAAGAAGTACGATCACTATGAACAAGACTTTAGAATGAAGCAAGTGGATAAGAATAATGGCAGAGCCCATATTTCAAAAGAAAAAGAAGATTCATCATAGGCTATGTTCATCTTCTATCAAGCAACTAAAGAACATTGCAACACATATTTATGGCTACTAAATAGCGGTTGCAACAATCTGGCAAAGCCCATATTTTAAAAGAAAAAGAAGATTCATCATAGGTTATGTTCATCTTCTATCAAGCAACTAAATAACATTGCAACACATATTTATGGCTACTAAATAGCGGTTGCATAATTCTTTTCAGGTTATGCAACTCTGTTCTTCTCAGTGAGCTCTCTGTCATACCATTGGACGGGCGATCAACGAAGGAGCTCGTAGGTGGACAAGAGAAGCTGCCTTGGGAGACGGATTGAGGTGCCGATGGTAGGCACCGACACAAGAAGGAGATTTGGGAGGAGCTGGAAGGTGGTAGGTGGAGTGGGAGAGTGTTGCCACATGGAGAGACAAATAAGGGTAGAGTGGACTGGCAATGGAGTGAGGAGGACTCAAATCCTATGGGCTGAGCATCGTCTTTCAATATCGCATTGCCCGTTCAACATGATAATATCCGAAATTCATTCTAAAGCAGTGTCCTCATGCTATTGACAATTATTTTCAAAATATCACGACAATTCTGATGTGCCACGTCAAATAGCCCACATTTCAATGACTATAGCACTTAATTCAATTTGTTATTTTGGTAGTCAATTGGTTGAGTAATTGCCTTTCCCTGTGTCATTCACCTATAACTATATGCACCTACAACGGTTTCTAGACCTTTGTTTAGTCGTGATACTTATATGACATTATTTAGGTATTGTATTAAGTGATGGAATAGTTAATTGGCATTGGGTATAATTGAATGTTGGGTTTAAAAATTTCAATACATAGATTAGAAATAAATGAGATTTTATTTATTTTAAGCAAATAGAATTATAAGTAACATTTCTTTATAAAAAATTATACACATACATTTATATGTAATCCCTGTGTCATTCACCTATAGCTATACGCACCTACAATGGTTTCTAGACCTTTGTTTAGTCGTGATACTCATATGACATTATTTAGGTATTGTATTAAGTGATGGAATAGTTAATTGGCATTAGGTATAATTGAATGTCCAGTTTAAAAATTTCAATACATAGGTTAGAAATAAATGAGATTTTATTTATTTTATTTAAAGAGAATTATAATTAACATGTATTTATAACAATTTATACACATACATTTATATGCAATAAGTTTTATATATGACCCCCAAGGGTTAGCTCAATTGGTAAGACGTGCGCACACACTCTCGGTTCGGGGAGAGTTCATGGGTTAAAGCCTTGAATCCTTTGGGGTTAGGCCTTCTGCGAGGATAGTCGACGGTTTGCCACCTCTACCATCCACTAATGTGGGGAAGTATTGATGGTTTCCTGTGCATATTTCCATATAAAAAAAGGTTTATATATGAATGGATGTTAAGAAAATATATATATTTGTTTTACAACCAATCAATCATTACCTTAAATGAAAACAATTATTATTATATGTTATTATGATTATGTTATATTGAAACCCATAATTTATCTTAAATCGTTTCATAACTAAAGTAAATGGTTTCATATTAATAAAGCTAGATAACTTTGACAAAAAATAATACTTTCTATTGCTCCTTTATAGTTGAAGATCTTTTTATTATAAAATTTGAGATATGATAAAGAACTTTATACTTTTCAGTTTTTTTTTCAATTTAACTTAATAATTAATATATTATTTAAGGCATACATTTAAATATCAATTTGGTAAAAGATAGTACATTCTAATATAGTACATGTTATGGATTTCCTCTTTCAATATCGCAGATGCCTATCTACCAAATGTTATGGATTTCAATATAACATATCTATGCTACATTTGAATGTTGTTCATGTAAAAGAAATCAAATTACTTCAAGACAAAATGGTTGTCTTTAATTCTACATCTTCATCATCAATCTCCAATGGTATGTCAGGGGCATTGTGAATTTCATCCCTTGCCTCATTTCTATAGTTTTTTTCTTTTACATTTTGAAATGCGGATAATGTAATGGCCAATTATATGAAGAATATAATGTCTTTAAAATATTGTATCAACACTTCAAATTGTCTTTTTTGTTGTATATGCATGCATCTCCTTCCTTAGCTTACAACACTGCGTTCTTTTATTGCACCCCTAGGTACAATTGCTAGTATTTAACCACTTGAATACTTAAAAATATGCAAAAATTTAATGTAACATTCATATTATTGAACCCGACTAGACCAAAAAATATGGAATGGTGCACGATGTTGGGGAGCAGACGAACTCCCAGTCGATGATGACTTGGCTGCAAAACCTTCGAGAAGTTCTGACCAAACCCTCGCGTTTCAGTTTTCCAACAATGGATGTCCAAGCATCAATATTCTTCCCCTGGATTGGATGGTCCGTAATTTGAAATTTCATAATATAAATATTTTTATCATAGTATATTTGAGCAAGAATTGCGTGTGTGTCCGGAGTTAACATTCTATGTGAACGGATGGCCATTTAGTTTCAATTTTGAAATCTTATTGTTTTGAAAATAGTGGAATAGAATCACTGGTTCTAAGTGTAATACTATTTGAGCAAGAGGTAAAATAATTTTTAATTTACATAATTTTTATTATACATGTGTGTTTTTTTTAAAATATATATGTATAAAATTGTTACATAAAGTCCATATGGTTTTTATATTTGATTAGTGTGTTAAAATAATCTACGTAATGTTTTTTTTCATGTAATGAATTTTTCTTTTGAACACAAGTTATTGAGGAAAGCTTGGAATTTGATGGGCATATGCCTCCCGATACTATTGAAAATCTTAAGAAACCGTTTCAAAGAAAATAATTTGGTGGAACTTATTTTCATGATAAAAAAAAATTCAAAACGTTATTATTTTTTATTAATAGGTTTTTTTAAGATAGGTGTATACTTACATAAGTGGTTATTATGATATATGTAATAATGTAAATTGTTGTCTTACTTTACTAAAACTTTTCTATTTGATTGAAGGGTAGGTGGCCTTTCAATGAAGAAGGTTTTGTTTTCTTTCAATTTCTTCTTTTTCTTACATTGGCTTAGCATTATTCAAATATGGAGTTTAGCATTATTCAAATATGGAGTTGTGCCCTCACTTTCATTGCCTTTCTACCCTTCCTTTAGAAGATAACTTACTTGTCAAGCCCAAATGTGCAACTCCAAGAAAGAGGTGGGTACCATTTTAGAAGGAGAAGTTGGTTTCGAATTTTGATACTCTGATACTGAAGGAATTAGCTTAACCACCCAACAAGCATAAACAATTTATTGTCTAACTAATAAAAAATGGTTCATCCCCACTCTGTATTTAGGCTTGTCTTTATGTCCTTCATGGCCTATTTGAGATGTAGTAGTCGTTCTTGCAAAGCTAGTAAAGCTCATCCTCACTTTGGATCCATTGAAATAGAACTTGAGTTTACAGTCTTCTAAGTAGTAAAATCTCTACTATCCTCAAAAGGATGCCTAAGTAGGCTATAACAACATTTATTCTATTTTTATTGAGTTTTAAGTAGGCGATAACAAAATTTAATCTATTTTTATTGAGTTTTAATTTTTTCCATAGGCAATTGCAAACCACTAGCTATCACGGATGCAATGTCGCAGACATTGCCACCTCGTGGCTCTTGTTATTATTATTATTATTATGTGTGTTTGAGGCAAGGCTTGCTATTTCTCTTACCGTAATCATAATGACAATGTTAAAACACAAGTGGTGACTTAAATATACAAATTACCACCAACTCATAATGACATTTTTAGATACAATATCATACAAAATAGACTTGTGCTATAATATTGATTATGGATGCACATTGTTATAACGAAAAACTCACACACTACAACAATTTCGCGATTCACATGGTAAAGTGTCATCAACATACAACATGGATTCAACCAAAGACATCTTCACAAAGTCCAAAGAGCAAATTGAGTCCAAAATGACTCCAACGTAGTCAAAAACCACAATACCGTAGGTTAAACTCTGTTTATATGCGCTACAACATGCATTTCCAGAACAATACCTGCACTGCAACGTAGACTCCCTTCAAGATCCGTTTGACTGACACAAACGACAGGATCTCACCCACTAGTGGTGCATTGAAGGCTCATAAAAGCTCCACTTACTCAAAGAATTCAAATTTTGGTCTTCCACACACTTGGTTGTCTTAAATGGCCTCTTGGTGTACTTTGGCGCCTAAAACATGGATTGATGGATTCACATTAGATCTTGTTATTTCTTGGACACCTCTTGGCCTATAAAAGAAAGCCATGGGCATGCTTATTATAAGAAGAATTTTGAGCAAGGTTATGATGTTGGAAATGTGATTGAGCTTCCTTTTAGCTCATCTCTTCCCTCTTCTCAAGCATTCACCATAGCTCCCTTGCCTCTTTACCTTAAGGGGAAAGTGTTCTTCCCATTTGGTTCCTTAACCATTTTCCAAACAAGTTTGGACAAGGAAGGCCTCCCTTAGGAAGATTGTTTGCCTTCTTTTAGAGCTCACATCTCCAAGGTGTTGTACTAGCTTGACCATTGGGTAATATACAAGTAAGTTTGACTCACATTGATTGTTGGAATTTGTATCCTCTACTCCGTTTGTCATTTTATTTAGTTTTGTTATCATTTTCTTGGTTTTACTTTGGTTTCCTTTAACAATCTTTTGCAGAATCATTTGATTCACAATTCACCATCATAAAGAAGCTTAAAATACTAAAACCTTGTTACAGCCTACAAAGCTTAGCCCCAAACCAAAGTGGAAAGGCACCCTTGTGCAATATTTCCCACAAAACACATTGTAGTTATGATGCTTCAAAGAAGTGGGTTTGTGCAATATTTATACAATGTATGTTTCATAGTGGACCTTAGTGGTTTCAAAGAAGTAGGTTTGTGCAACATTTATGAATGTATGTTGTATAGTGGACCTTATTTTTTGTGTGCAACGTGGTGGCAATGGTATTAGTGTCAATGTAATAATAAAGGGCATAGTTTCTTAGAAATTATAGGGTTGAAGTGGAGGGAAAAAGTCTATACACTTTTCTAAATTAAATTTTAGAAAAAAATAAACTTGTTCATCTTAAAAACACATGATATTATATAATAGTGTCATATTTAATTATAATTATTATTAACCCATGATATTGTATAATAATTTGATGTTTAATTATAATTATTATTAATAAAATGAAATAAATAAATAAACCTAACATATTAAATATAATATATAATTAAAAATCATCAATAGACGTGCTCCACAAGTCGTTGAGAGAAGTCGACTTTCTTTTGGTGACTCAATCCCAATACATTTGGTTCTTTTATTCGTTTTTGCGATTTTGATTCCACGACACTTCGATTGCAAAGCGTTGGCTTCCTCTATTCTTCGATCTCCATAGTTAATATATGATTCCAATTCTTTTTACAGATTTCCATTCTACAAATAAAACAAGACTAAATACGGAATACATGTCAAAATTAAAAAAAAAAAGAATTAAAAAAAATATTTATGTCAAAATTTCAAATTTTCATGAAAACCTTGAAAAAAAATCTATAAATCTAGGTCAATGATTTTTTTTGGGATTTCACACGGATTAAATCTACAATATCTAGATAAGCAGTTTAGAGATCTAATCATCAATAAATTAACGATTAAACTTGAATATTCAATTTAACCTTCTTCTTAACATGCCACTGATCCTTAGAGGGAGATGTCTACTTCATCACCATCCTAACATTGACTTCTTCACAACCAACCTATGACTTACCAACAACTTAAATTGACTTCTAACTTCTAATTACTACATTACCACTACCCTTTTTTCAAACTCAGATTACAACCACCGTCTCACCTACCAACAACTTTAGTTGACTTCTGGTTAGCTTTTGGGTTAAATTAAGATGGTTAGCTTTTGAATTAAATTAAGATATTTAGATTGTCAAACTCACATTACCACCACCATATCACTTACCAACAACCTTGGTTGACTTTTGGTTAGTTTTTGAATTAAATTGAGATATTTAGATTGTGTAAATAAGTGATGGTTACCTTTTGTATTTATAAGAAATTTAAAGATGCCAATAGTGGATAAAGTTTTTGTTTTTTTGGATTGCTTGTTATTAGAGATAGTATTTTCAATTTTTAACATGGTAGGATTTTTTTTATCTTTTTCTAACTAGCTCGCCTCTTTTTAACTAGCTCACTTCTAAGGAGAATTGAATCAGTCGTCATGCTAAATAAACCCACACCTTAACCAAATAAACTATCTAAAATTAACAAATCACTATAAATAAAATAAGAGTTACTCTTTACTTTTTCATCATGTTTTAATCTACTATAACCTGAAAATTTAATAGAAAATAAAAGCTATACTAACCAATTAAATTAAACCTCATAGATTAATAATAATAAATTTACTAATTAAAAAAACCCAAAATTATCTAGCTACTAAAATCTATTTAAATAAACCACACCAAAAATAAGAGTAAAATATCAAGCAACTCCAAATCCAACAAACATCAAACCTAACTGCCACCATTAAGTAGCCTGCACCACCCGGCTGAATATTGCTCCGCCGCCGAGAGAAAATAGCATAAACATGATTGATTGGTACATTAATGTATTCACTAAATGTTAATGGGAACACGACCATTAAAGTGTTGACGAGCAGGCTCAAATTTGAAGGGTAGGGTCCCATTTCACTTTGAAGGGTTGTGAGAAATTTAACCCTTCAATATTGATATGTAAAAATAAATCATTATTTTCATTTGAAGTGTAAGTGTCCAACAAAATTTTATTATTTATTAAAAATAGTGTATAGAAAAAAAATGACAATAAGAAGAAATACCCAGTGATTCAACATTTACATGGAATTAGTGAGATAAACCATGACATGGAATTAGTGAGATAAACCATGTACTCTGCCGATCTTGGAGCATATAGTTTATTGAACTTAGATAATGGACAATTCTGTCGGGTCGGTGAAATACTCAGTTGTTAGGTCGTTGGTAAAATAAGGCATTGGAATTTTCAAGGACCTTTGAATGGAGGATTGATTCAGCTTGATGGTGGCTCTAAGTGTGATTGGGCCTACCTAAAAGAAAAACCCCAAAATGTAATACTTAATGCTTCCAGGGAGAAACCTTTTTTATTAACCCTAAATTCAATAGTTATTTTTAGAATTGAATCATGTCCTCTCCACATGCTCAAATCAAAGTGAACAAACAAAGGCCCCAATTTTAGGTGGATTATGGATAGTCCCTCCAATTCGAAGTGATCAAACAAAATCCCCAATTTTAGGTAGATTATGGATAGTCCCTCCAATCTATATATAGTTTATCAGCCCTATCGAAAAGGTTAAGTATTTATTAGTCCACTATAAGGAAGAACTTTAAATTCTCCAACAAATATCACTACAAGTTGGGTGTCTAGTTTCTACCAAAGTCAACAAGGAAGACGAATCATAAACACACGTTTGGGAGGTTTGCCACAACGAGGATGTTGATATCATGTTCTTTGCTAGATCATTGCACTCCTAGTCCCTCATTCATGAACGCTCGTCGAGGGATTACCTTGTTTAGATATATTGGTAGACAATTTGCACTTCTTGTTTCCATTATTAGAACGCTGACAGGAAAACGAAGGGGTGAGAGTCTACAACATTTACATTGTCGGTTATTAAATATTTTATCCTTTCAACTATTGGATTTCATTAAGGAAATTGGAACAATTCAAACACTTACATTCAAATATTGTTCTTTCTTTCAACCTAATGTTTACAATTCATGACACATAAATAACCACGGGGACTTCACTCAGTAAAATTCTCACATAGCACGTGCAATCGTGGGATATTAAAGAATACCCTTAATTTTGGTAGATATTGAACCAAACTGTTTTTGTTGAAACCCCCTACCAATGCCTAAAACCTCCCCCTCACCTTTTTTTACACCCCAATCCTTATAAACCACCCTACCTCCCCCCCACCTTAAACCCCTCACCCCCCCAATACATGCAATATATTGGTTTGATTTTTGACAATTTTAAAACCCACAATATGAACTAACGTGTTATGATATTGGTCAACAAGTGAAGCCCCCGTGTAAATAACATTACCAGATTTGGAACTCAAATACAAGGCTCTTTCTTCTTGGTCCTCCGCCCAATTGAAGTTGTGGTCCTAGACTATGAAAAGTATACATTATTTTGGTTCTGATTTCATTTAAATACTGGGTTTCTTAAGGTTACATCTATTGAGTATTCGAGACTTAGTCTGGCGGAAACGCAATCGCATAATACATTACGAATTCCAAACAACATTTTGGATGGAGAAATTTTAAACCCTTATATTTATATAACTAGAAGGAACTCCAACAAGAAACACATTTAACTTTTACCCACATATAAAATGTTACACAAGTGTAAAATGCTATACATACCTCTAAATTCACAACAACCAAGTCTACAGCTTAGCTCTGCATAATCTTCTGGAGGAAATAGAAATTAGGGAGACATTGAAGCATAGAATTGGAGAGTTGAGAGTTCGAGTCCCGACCTCCGACTGTCCTATACTTGTAAACCCAAAATAATTTTGTTTTTCACAGACTTCACCAATCTCTTTAAGTTCAAGGAATCTCAATCCAGCCTACCCTATGTTCTACCTTTGCTCCTCTTGCTCCTACCTATGAAAAAGGTGAAACCTTCGAGTTGCCCACCGCAAAAGACAATGGGGAATTAGAGTGTGCAACTGTTTCTTTCTACAGAAAGACGATTGGAAGCAACACCATCTCTTTTCCACAATATTCCGGCGCTCCTGAGTTGGTTTACCTTTCCCGAGGTAGGCGAATGCATGTTTGTGTATTTCACATGATTACAAAAAAAACATTTTATAATTGCTTCTACATAACATAGATATATCCGTGCAGGTGAGGGAAAACTAGGTATTGTTTTCCCGAGGTTTCCAGAGACTTTCAGAGATCATTCTTCATTATGAGGGCGCTCAGGGCGTAGATCAGAGAGCCCACAAGAGGAAGAAGAAGAAGAAGAAGAGAACTCAAGTCAAAAGGTGAGGTGAGTGAGGAGGGGAGACGTAATAGCGATATTTGTAGGAGAAACCCATTGGTGCTATAATGATGGGAACTGTC
>LPNX010140027.1:1469-13950 GCA_001517045.1 Pseudotsuga menziesii | reverse complement strand
ATGTATTTGAATTAATTCTATCTGTTTATTTGAATAATATTATTATACTTATATGTACTTTAATAATAGTGCAACAATAATATCATTCTATTATTTTTATGAATAGTAAAATAGAAATAACCAATACATAGTTTATATATTTTTATATATTATTATAAGGACTGAAATATAAGTCCAAATACTTCGAAATAGTTAATCTTCGTTTAGTTTATGTAAATGCAACTCCTGTGTAAGCATTACTACTCCTTAGTCTTAAAGATAATATAAAACAGTTTTTCCAAGCTGTCTTTAAGCTGTATTTATAAAATAAATCTAACATTAACAGGTTTAAAGAAAACTGAAATGCAGAGTAACTTTTAATTCTATATCTAGTTCCTGCTTAGAGTTATTTTCCATATAAGAAATTATTTGAAAACAAGGAAAGAAATGTTTAACAAATAAATAAACCTGTGACTAAGTTCTGTGTTCTTTTAAGATCAGTATCAGTTAAAATAAATTACAGAATGCAGTAAACTAATAAAAGTAAGAGGCACTGGTGGATAACATAAATAACTAGTTAGGAAACTCAGTCCAGAGAAGTAATTTTTTTCTGAGATTGAACTACTGTGCTAGAGTACTATCTGGTAACACCAGATGTGGAAAAACACAGTATTACTAACAAGATTTTCTACTAACATTTCAAAGTACTAACAATTCTTTTCAGACATTTAAGCAATCATAATATTTATCTATTTATACACTGAAAGATAATAAAATATGAATGGAAAACCTGTTAAATGCTGTGGACAACAACAGCAATGGGAGGCCGTTCCTCCCTACCAAACTCCTGGAGAGCGCTCAAACAACGACTTCTCAGGACCCCCGAGCTTGCTCTGGTCTCCCTGGATTGGAACTAGGTGCAGCAAAACCGATACAGTCTTTCAACTCTGAATCAACTCTGAATTCTTAATCAGTTCCCTCAGCTCAACTAGCTGAAATCAGCATCAAGTTTCTGCAAACATTCACTCAAAATCACTTCCTTACTAACTTTCCCTTTTCCTCAAATGAAACTCCTGAATCACATTCAGCTGAATGAATTCTTCCTGGAGTAAAAACTGAGCAGCCTTTGCTCTCTTCATTGAGTACTTTTAAAGACTGCCTAGGTCTTAGTTGGGTTAACTGTCATTTAATGAGCCACCTGCTCACATTTCACTTTCTTGGGGAATCATGACCCCAATTATAGGGAAGTTGCCACCTGCAACTTAGGAAGTGCTTGAGGATGCTGCCACTTGTCCTTTGCCTCTCCACCTAGTTCCAACACCCAGTTTGACCAGTAACCTCTTTTAACAGCTCTCCCATGCTGTTATCTCCATAATTTATTTATTATTAATAAAATATTCTCAATTACACTCCATAACTGTTGACTCTGCTGAGTCATCAATCCCTACTTAGGATTAAGTTTAACATAATGTTTCAGAAAATAATAAAACAAATTACATAATTTTACAAAATTGGGGTATGTGACAGGAACGAGCCTCTCTAAATCGTAGCCATTGTAGACATATGAAACCTTCACAAACAACTCGGGCGCAAGAGTTATCGTGTAAGCATCCCGACAAGTAAAATAATGATAATATTTAGTTAGGTATATGACAAATTCTTTCATTTCTTTTAGAGATGATTATATGCATATTGTACAACCATTCTCTCTGGCTGGCCCTCCATTCCAGTTTCCTTTGTCTCTACTGCCTAACCCCCTTCCTCCGATGAGACAGGTAGACTAAGCGGCCTAGGTGGAACGTGGGAGACTGGGAGTGCTGATTCAAATGATTCTGACACCAGTAAATGAATGGAAATTGGAATAAATCCTAGAATCTTGGACTAACTAGCATAGGATATGATTCATGAGCACAAACAAAGGGCGGCATGCTGTTACCCTGCTACCAAATATCCGTCATCCCAATCTTGTGGTGGTCATAATAGAAATGTATAGCACTGGGTGAAACCCCGGTCTGGAAACTTACATACCCATTGGACCAGGTTAGGTTCAAATCTAGCAAAGATTGCTCAATGCATTGTAAATTGCAACTTGTAAGTTGTAACCCAAAAAACAACACCATTAGTTTTTCCTTACGGAGCCTTGACAGTGGAGGGTTATCAAATCAATTCACCATCCATAGATATGGCTCATATGAGCATTTAATTTCATATCATATGTACTCAAACACTCAAGTGACTTGTAAGTTGTGAACAATAAGATGATAGATGGAAAATCGAGTTGGCAGGTGGCATCATCTCATACCAAGATTTAATGAAGTTGGTGAATTAGTAATGCATGCTAATGCCATTAAATGCTTTGAAAGTGAACATCGAATCGTGAGTCACAATCTTGACTCACCGACTTGAACTTGGCACTAGGCAACCTAGTGGCCCACCGTGGTCCATGTCGATTGGGACTGAGATCCTCATCCATGATCCGACTATTCAAGGGAAATTGGGAAGACTCCAAGTCCCGACTCTCCCATGGCCCACTGAATCCTTGGATAGGAAAATTTTGTAGCTGCCCTTCTGTTGCAAATTTACCCAGGCTTACTTGATTTCATTATTGAAGTGTAATTTTTTTTGTATGGTAAAATTCCTTGTGGCCTTCTATGACTTTTAAAATGTCCTTTGAAGGGCCAATGTCCTTTGAAGGGCTCTGAAGGCTTCAAATTTGAAGCCTACTTACGAGTAGCTGAGTAGCAATTATTGTCCTTTTGTATAAACATTTCGGCACAATAATTGAAACTTATTCATTACTCAATCTCTTCACTAACTAGTGGCTAAGCATAGTCCGTTCGCTTCAATTAACCCCGTCTTTCAGTAAGAATAGTACTGCAGACATCTCTTCTCGTTATTGTTTGCTTGCCACCTGCTGTTTTATTCATAATCTCATTTGCTCGTTTATATATGTATAGTCATACCCTTTATTATTCCGCTTTAATTTCATTTGCTGTTCTGATTTCACTTCTGGTTGGCGCAAGCAATGGATATTGTAACCGGAACCGCAAGCATTAGCAGCGCTATGTTTTTTCCACTCTTCCAACAACTCATTCAACAGATAGACGATATTATTCACTTGGATGACAACCACCGGCTTCTGGAAGAGCAGTTAAATCGTATGAAGAGCCTCTTGCTTCATATTAACTCTCAGTTCCAACATCAACAAAGGGAGGCACCAGATTCTATGAAGAATTGTTTGCAAAAGATGCAACGTGAAGTTGGGAAGGCCAGAGAGTTGATCCATCGCTCACAACGCCCCAGCTCGCTGTGGCACTGTATTGACTGCATCGTTTTCAAGCCCAAAGTCTTTAGGAAAATCCGAGAGTGGAAGATGACCGTTGATGAATTATTTGTGGAGCTTCGAACGGATATTCAAGTGATTCACGATGCCCAACAGATTGTTTCAGCGGCAACACACCAGGAAGATGTACTACTTCAAGATCAACCAGACACCAGATTGGTAGGGTTGGAAATCAAAGCTGCCGAGACACGGCTACAGATATGGGTTTCGGAGGGACCCCCTGTTCAAATAATTGGTGTATATGGTATGGGCGGGGTGGGAAAAACAACATTGCTCAAGAAAGTCTACAACACATATGCCGAGGTTTGTCACAATTTTGATCATGTAATTTGGGTTACAGTTGCTCAATTTCCAATTGTGCAGATACAAAATGATATTGCTTCTGCAATCAAATTAGATCTGGCCAACTGTTCTGCTGATATGCGGAAGATGAAGTTGCGTGCATATATGAAGACCAAGAAATTCTTTTTGGTTTTAGACGACATGTGGAGCACACTGAATATGAAAGAATTGGGCGTGGAATTTGGGGAGAACAAAGGGAGCAAAATTGTATTCACAACTCGAAATAGAGATCTGATTCGAGAAATGAATGCAAAAGAGTCCATCCAAATACAACCCCTACTACCAGAGGAGGCTTGGGAGTTGTTTTCGAAAGTAGCTTTCGAAGACGGCCATGTTCCAGACGATATAGAGAATATTGCCCGACAAGTGGCCGAGGAGTGTAAAGGGTTACCTTTGGCGATAAAGGTAATAGCCTCAACAATGATGGGCAACACAGCTGTAAATGCCTGGAATTTTGCTTTAAAACAGATGCAAAAAGTGGATTTCAATTTTCCATTGACTCATCCTCGAATTGATAGAGAATTGTATCAGAGATTGAGATGGAGTTACGATAGTTTACCCCATGCTCATTTGAAAATGTGCTTTCTTTACTGTGCCATGTATGACGAAGATGCCCGAATTTTGGTGAAGAAGTTGATACAAGCGTGGATTGCAGAAGGGCTGGTGAAGACCAAAGAAGTTGCAGAGTATGAGTATTTATTACAGACTGGGTACAACTATGTAAAGTTACTTGAAAATCGTTGTTTATTCCGGTTGGTGAAGGTTATTAATGAGATTCGCATTGTAGTTCACGATGTGATTCACGACATGGCAATTTATATTGGAGAGAATGAGGAGAATTGTGTGTTGAGGGCAGGTCAGAGTCTTCAACATTTACCGGACATCCCAGCTCCGGATATCTGCAAACGAATATCAGTTTGGAACAATAATGTTACGTCTTTGCCGGCAAAGGATTTAAGATGTCCCAAATTGGTTTCTTTATTCTTGGGCAGAAACAGCTACTTAAAAGAAATTCCAGAAGCATTTTTACTCAACTTCACCTCGTTGAGGGTATTGGATCTTGGGCATACTTCAACAAAATTATTGCCAACATCACTGTGGCATTTGACACAACTTGAATGTCCCGTATTCACCTCAACGAATATTGAAGATATATCTCAAGAGATAGGTAATCTTTCCCGTCTTCAATTCCTGTATCTTGACTTTTGTGAAAATATACAAGCGTTGCCTTCTCAATCAAACAGGAGAGCTTCGAAATCTAAAGTTCCTCGATCTTCGGGGTTGTATAAATTTAAAAGTAATCCCCGATGAGATTACAAAGCTTTCAAACTACGAGATTGTGCATTCAAAAAAGAAATAATAGAAGGGAAATTAAACAAATAAAAAAAGTTTGATTCTGATTTGTGAGAAGTTAAAGACAATTTATTAATTAAATGTATTTCCGATGTCATTTTGATATAAGATATTGTTTTTAATATCTAAATTATTTTCTGGCACATCCTCATCACAAGCGGATGAAGGATTATTCTAGTTTCAGTCTGTTCGATTGAGGGTAAGTTGTGGTTTGTTCTATCCTTCGCCCAAATAAATCTAAGATCTTTTTAGAGTCTTATGTGAATCAAAGGTAACCGTTACATAACTGTGATATCACGAGATCACTTCAAATAAAAAGTCAGACAAATACAGAACAGGGGCTAAAGGAAAATAGCCATAACAAATCACCAGAAATATCACTGACTCTTCACCAGGAGGACCTTCCAAGTATGTGTAAAGAGATAACAGAAAGAACCTAGCCAGTTTATTTAAGAAGGCTCTGGGGAAGAACTAAAAGACTTTCCATTTCAGAGGAGCACAGAGAGTCATCCTCTATCATCCACGATGATCAACCAAAGGCTCAGCAAGCCCATACTCAAAAGAAACATAACCAGAAGGTTAATGAGTATGCAACACAACCAGCACAGTTCTAAAAGAGTTGTAGCTTACCTCACTCAATAACTGCTTCTTCATAATATTCTATGAAGGAAAAGAGGCCAGAAGCCATGAGGAGTGCCTCCTTGGATAAACTATCTGCCCTCTTATTGTGTTCCCTATAGACATGCTGGAAGTCTAGTGAGAGAAAGGAGGCTTTCAAATCCGTGATGTTGTCACACCAATACTCCAGATCCAGAGCAGAGAGAGCTGCCTTTTCATTTCCCCAATTGATGATCACAGAAGAGTCACCACACACATGGAGAGTGGGAAGACCAATAGCAACCCCAAAATACAACAATGCCCAAAGAGCAAGCAATTCAGCTCTTGTGTTGGTGCTATGCCCACATCCCATCTTGAGATTGAAAGTACGGGACTGGCTAATCCCAAGAATGATACCCGCTCCTCCAATCTTCTTTGCAGCAGCCCCATCAAAAAAACCAGAAGGGTACTTTAAATCCGGAGCATGACTAGCAGGCCTGGATTTTCTTTTTTTACAAATGGCAGGAAAGGATATGATCTGATTCATTATCTGTTTGGAGGCTTATCTTTCAAATAAGAAATTGTTGCCTGAAAGCCATTCCCTATCTTGTTGAAACCAAACCAAATATATAATTTTATATCCATTATTCATACCAAATTGTTAGAATTAATATAAGCACAAAACAAATACTAATTAATTAAAAAAAATTATTATTCTTTTATTTGACCACCCTTTAACTTAATTAGGTTATTTAAATCTTAATTTAGATACATTTAAGCATAAGATAGGAGGACCATGAAATGAATCCCTGTCGTACACTTATTACACTTGGGTTAATTTTGTTGATCCGTTCAAGCAAATCCAAAATATGAGATAGTATCTAAATACCTATAAGCGTCATACTTTGTGTAAAGTTAAAAGTTCATGAGCAACATAGCTCTCGGGGGTGAGTGGAGGTCGACATGGCTAATCTCCTGCATCCCTTAGTATCGCTACCTGGCTGTTGGTGGACGTCCTTTGTGGTAAGTCCCTTTACCTGATTAGGGTTTGGCGTGTCAGTTTTTGTGGGGTTTTCGTTTGGTCTTGTGGTAGTTTTTCTGGGTTTGGTCTTGAAGCGGTTTCTCTGGGTCTTTGGGGCCGCTGTGGGCGTCTTTTGGGTGGGAATCCTGGAGTCCATCTCCCCATATGGGAGACTAGTACCAACCAGGAGTCAAAAAATAGGAATGGGGGGTATTAGGGTTGTTTTGGTTTATGTCACCCTTCTTCGTCTGTTTGCGATAGGTGGGGTGGTCTCTGCATGATTTCACGTCGCCTCCTGTTAAGGGTATCTTTCGCCGCCTTCTGGTATTGTTTGGTTTGCTTTTGGCTTCTTCATTATGGGTTTGAATTTGGTGTTCCAGGATTTTGGTTTGGCCGTGTGATGCACTGACGAGATGGGGATTTGATGGGGTTTGTTTCAGGCCTCTGCATGGGTTCAACGTCGCCTCCTGTCAGGGGTTTCTTTGTTGCTTTTGGGTACTGTTCGTCTTGCTTTGGGCTTCATTTTGAGGTTGACTTGGGCATTTTTGGCCTTTGGATTTTCCGTGTGATACACTGACGAGTTGGGGGTCTGAGATTATGGGGTTGTCGGACTCACTCCCGTGCTGGTCGGGAGAGTGATCAGGTGTTCTGTCGCGCGACTTGCTTTGTGTGGGGTTTTATGTGGTGTTTGGCATTTCTTTCTGGGCGTCGAGGTTTTCTTGAGGGTGGTTTGGCTTGGACAGGTTATCGGTGTTGCTTCCTGTTTACGTTGTTTCTTGTCTGGCCAGGTGATGTAGGCTGGGCCTGGGTGGACAAGTGCTTGTGGGTTATCGGTGCCTTCTTGCCTCTCTTTGTTGTTCGTAGGGTTACTTTGGACCGTGGTAGCATCTGTGGGGCGGCTACTAGTGGTGTATCCTTCTCCTGGTTTTTTGTGGGCTTTGAACCTGGGTGGTTGTGGCCTGTCTGCCCGTTCTTTTGTCTTGCTTCTTGGTTTTGGGGGTGGATAGTTAAGTCTCTGTTTAGGATTATCTTCGGCCAGCTTGGAGAAAGCTGCTCTAGGACTTAGTGGTTTGTGGTCTAGGTCCTTTGCCACGTTTCTTGTTAGGCTATAGGTGGAAGGTTTGAAGGAGGTTAGGTGTGGGGTGAGCACTTTTTCAGTTGTTTGGGTGAGTCGTGGTGTTGTTGGGTGGGTGCGCTCACGTTATGGCCCATCGTGATGATGGTGCCTTGGACCCGGGGTGTGGGGAGAAGGCCACGACGCTGCGCCAAGGGGCTTCCAGGGCTTGGGGTAAGCGGAACGAAAAGGCACATGAGGGTCACTTCAAGTATGTGCTCGGTAGGGATGTTTATATGGACTGGGTGGGTGCGCTCTGCACGAGAGCGCTAGTAGGCAGATTGGAATATTGTAGTTTGGGCAAGAAGGAGTGGTTGGAGTGGGCAACGCTACATTGGAAGCCCTTTCTCACTTATGTGCCCACGATTAGCTTGTTAGAAAAGGGATGGTTGGTGTTTGTTTTTTTGGAAGAAGATCATGCCATGCGTATCCTTGAGGGGCTCTGGAAGATAGGGAAGGGTTCACTTGTACTCAGTCGTTGGCACGTGGCTTTTGATCCTTTAAAGGAGCGGGTGGTTAAGAGGCACTTGTGGATGATTCTTCCTTCATTGCCGTTCCCGTTATGGAACAAGGATTTTCTGGTTGGGTTGGAAAACTCCCTGGGTCGTTTCATTGCTGTTGAAGATGATTTTCACTCAATTTTGGACAAACGGAGCGCTAAAATTCTGGTTGAATTGGATATCTCAAAGGGGCTTCCTGCGGAGGTTGAGATTGACTGATTGGGAAATATTTTAATACAAAAACTGGATTATCTGTAGGTCCCTTTCAGATGTAACTGGTGCCATGAAGTTGGGCACCTGCGTCGTTCTTGTTCGCGGCTCCTTCAAGGCTCGATGCTCACTAGTCCCCGCAGCGGTACTCCCTTGCCAGTTCTGCATGTTGGGGCTCCTCTCAAGACTAGCCCGGTGTCAGTACCCATGCCTGGTATGAGTAAGTATTCCTAGTCCTTATCTTTGTATGGTGAAGTTACTACAAAATATTTATTGATTATACATGATATTGAGACCAGTATAACTAAGTCCAAGCCTTTAGGGGTTGAGCCTTTTTCTGTGAACTTATTCTAGTCTGTCTCTAAGGAACCCACTTCTGAGGAGGGGCAGTCTCCGCTACCTGTCTCTTCTGATCCGCTTAGTAGCCTAGCTGTTGATCCCCCCTTTTCGGATCCTGTGGTTCCTCTCTTTTCACCTGAGGATTTTCCTCCCTTGATGGGGCAGGATTCCACCTTACCCTCTCAGGCTTCCCTTGTCAGTCCGGTCTCAGCTCCGGCTTTCTCTGATCCGTCGCTATTAAAATCATTGTCGATTTTTACAGCGAAAACACCCTCCTTGCCTTCTACTCTTCCTCTGGATTCAATCCATTTTGAAAATGTGACAATTAGGAAGCAAAAAAAGAAAAAGCCCATTGCGGTTGGCAGGTCTAGTTCTGTCTCTCCTCCTTATATCCCTCTGTCAGTCCGAATTAAAAATGCGGCTAAAGGTCAGTCTGGTACACATACAAGGGCACTTAGAGCTTCGTCCCCCTCCAGTAGTGATTCTTGATGCGGATTGTTTCCCTCAACTTGCGTGGCTTTGGAGGGTCAGTCAAACAAAGAATCCTTCGCTCTCTTTTCCTTTCACTATCGCCTGATATGATCTTGCTTCAAGAAACCATGTGTAGTAGTTATCCAGCTCTCCTGGATTTTTCCAAACTCCTTCCTGGTTGGGAATTCTGTGCTACGAGTGCTATTGGTCTCTCGGGTGGTCTGCTCACGGGTTGGAACCCCCTTTCGGTACGCTGCAAAGCCTTTGAATCTTTGGCTGGGATATTAGTGGAAGCTCGGTTTAGAGCCTCCTCCTCAAACCTGTCTGTTCTTAACTGTTATGGACCATATAAAGAAAGGGACACCTTCTGGAGGAGGGTGATGGATGGTGGTCTTCTGCACTTACCTAATCTGATCCTGCCAGGGGATCTTAACTTTACGCTTGGTGCTAATGAGATTTAGGGGTCGAAAGCCCAGTTGGATCCCTTGGCGCCCTTCTTCTCCCAACTTATTGTTGACCATAATCTTCTTGATCTGGCTCCTTCATTTGCAGGTCTGGCCTAGAGAAATGGTCGGTCAGGTATAGATGGTATCAGCAAGAGGCTTGATAGATTCTTGTTATCGACCTCTGTGGTCTCTTACTTGCCTAGACACAGATTTTGGTCTGTACCCTCGGACATTTCAGATCATTATCCAATATGTCTGGAATGGGATGTTGCTGGTGCTGCTCGGTGTTATCCCTTCAAATTTAACAGGACCTGGTTATTAGAGGAGGATTTTTGTCTTTTTGTTAAAGATTGTTGGGGCTCTTGGGTCTTAGACTCGGAGGCAGATGCAATGAAGTGCCTTACACAAAAATGGAGACTTCTTAAAAAGAAAGTGAAGGACTGGACCCGTGAGAAAGCTCTTCGTATGAAAAATGATTCCAGGGAGGTTTTGGGGGAAATTTCCACTCTTTTGGCCTCTAGTCCTTTTGGAATACTTTCTCCTGAGGATTCAGTTTCTTTAAAAGCTCTTTGGGACAAGAAGTTCAAACTGGTTGCTCACGAGCTCTTGACTTGGAAGCTAAAAAGCAGGACAAATTGGGCTGAGATGGGTGATGCAAATACGAAGTATTTTCACTCGATTGCTTCAGCTCGTAGGAACCATAATGCTATCTGGGCCCTTAAAAATGAGGAGGATATATGGGTGGAGGATGAAGATGATTTGAAATTGTTGGGTATGAGATACTTCTCTGATATTTTTAGAGATGATAACCAGACCAACATCATTGATCAATTAAAGGTTATTCAGTTGTTCCCTTCCTTCATCTCGGGCAAGGAGGCTGATTTTTTCTCTTCAAAAATTACTTTGGGAGAAATTGAGGGGGCTTTGAGGTATTTCAAAAAAGGCAAGAGCCCTAGCCCTGATGGCTGGCCTGTGGAAATTTTTCTCTGTTTCTTCGATCTCTTGGGTGGGGATCTTCTTGCTGCAGCTGAGTCTGCCAGGGCTTCGGGGAGGGTGGAGTCCTCACTTAACTCTACCTTTATCTCTTTAATTCCTAAGAAAGAAAAGCCTATTACCTTTGCCGATTTCAGACCAATTTCACTATGTAACCTGGTGTATAAGCTTATATCGAAGATTGTGGCTCTTCGGCTTAAGCCCTTTCTAGATATATCCATCTCTCCTGAATAGTTTGGGTTTCTCAGAAATAGACAAATTGTGGAACCGATTGGAATCACTCAAGAAGCCCTGCATACGTTAAAGACAAAGAAACGTAGTGCTATGGTATTAAAGTTGGATTTGGTAAAGGCCTTTGACAGGGTAAATTGGTCCTATCTCTGTCTCATCTTGCTTCAGATTGGCATCTCTTTGGTGGGAGTAAATTGGATTATAGGCTGTATCACCTCAGCAAATTTTTCCATCCTGATAAATGGTACATCCTCTGGTTTTTTCACTGCCTAAAGGGGGATTAGACAAGGCTGTCCCTTATCACCTCTTTTGTTCATTCTGGTTATTGAGGGCCTTAGTCTTCTGATTAAAGATGCAAGAGACAAGGGTAGGATAAGAGGCATACGGATCTCATATTCAATTTCTCTGACTCACCTTCTATTCATGGATGATGTGGTCCTTTTTGGAGTTGGGACCTCTGAAGAATGGGTGGCTTTTGAGGCCCTCTTAAGCACCTTCTGCTCGGCTTCAGGTATGCAGATCAATCTGGAAAAGTCAGGGTTCTTATTCTGTGAACTGGAACTAGGGATACAAAAAAGCATTTAGTCCTTTCTTCCTTATAAGATGGAGCCTATACAAAATGGTTTCAAGTATCTGGGATACTTTATCAAGCCATTAGGTTATCAGATAAAAGACTGGTGGTGGTTGATAAAAAATCATGAGAAGAAAATACATAATTGGGCAAATAAATTTCTGTCGTTGGGGGGCAGATTGGTCCTTGTCAAAGCAGTTCTCTCCATCTTGCCTGTTTACTGGTTGGCTCTTGCCCCTGTTCCAAAATCTATTCTTAACAAGTTGAGGAAAATAATCTTTTCCTTTCTCTGGGGATCCAAAGTTGAGAACAAACATTTTCACCTTGTGGAGTGGCAGTGGCTTTCTAGGCCTTTGGAATGCGGAGGTTGGGGCATTAAAAACCTAGATTGGTTTAGTATTTTGCTGCGTCTTAAGAGCTTATGGTTGGCTCCTTATGGTACTGGTTTATGGCACTAAGTGATTAAGACGAAATATCTAAACAATCAGTCTGGGGAGTGGTGGCTCAGAAGCAAACATTTTGGGGTCAGGGGAACTTCCTTCATTTGGAATGGGTTCTTAAACACATTATCCTGGCTTGGTAGTTGTTTGGGTTGGAAGGTGGGGGATGGCCGGAGTGTTCTTATTGGTGTGGATCCTATCGTTGGGTCTCCTGTCTCTCCCTACTTGCCTCTGGATCTTCAGGTTTATCTTCAGGATTATGGGATCAGGACCCTACTGGATGTACTAAATCCCTTTATGGGGACCCGGAATTATTGGCTTTCTGCAGAAGACTTAGAGCTGGGGGTGTCAAAACCCCAAAATTTCAAAAAAATTTAAAACTTTTAAATAACATAAATATATGTTAATACAATCGTTAAATACTGATTAGTTAAAGTTATTAACTCTGTAACTGTAAGATCTTTACTTTGTTTGGAATGCTAGATGAGTTTCTTTTCAGTTTTTCTGAATGTTCTCTGTTTGCAACAGGAA